>JAUMGZ010232824.1:0-10964 GCA_032359645.1 Pododesmus macrochisma
GGTGCTTCATTGTTTGACGCGGTTATTGTTTGTTTGTCAATGCCTCTCGTTCTGTTGTTCCTATTCATACTGTTTTTGAGATAAGAAGGATTTTTACCGTTTGTTTGTACTTGATTTTTAGATAAGAAGGAATTTTACGGTTCGGTTTTTACTTGTTTTTAGACAAGAAGGATTTTTATCGTTCGGTTTGTACTTGAATTTTAGATAAGAAGGGTTTTTGCCGTTCCGTCTGTACTTGGTTTTTAGATAAGAAGGATTTTTATCGTTAGGTTTGTACTTAGTTTTAACACAAGAAGGATTTTTATCGTTCGGTTTGAGCTTGGTTTTGAGATAACCTCAAGGTGTCTGCTTTGACCAACGTTTTCGTTCATTGACATGTACGGAATCGTTCATTGACAAATAAGGACTGGCTATTATAATGGTGATCAATAGGCCGTAACCCGACTCGTACCGGATCACCTGGATTAAAGTAAATATATGTACATAGATTGTAAACTTTTTCATGCAATGAAAATCTATCACAATTTCACAAAATAGACCATTCATTACTTTAAGGATAAAACAAAGTGGACAAAAGTTCAGCCATGTTTGATGGCCATTTTTGGAATGCGTTTAATAAGGGGCCATCCATAGTTATCATCCGTTTTCCAAAGTCTGCAAAGAGCACGCTAGGGGGGTCTGTCTGTCATCATTTATATTTCGCACGCTTTAAGTTCTGGTAATCACAACATTTCACAATCCGGAATCTGGCTCCTTTTTGTTTCTTATTGTGTTTTAAATCGCAATAGCCAGTGCATTTGATAATGATCTTGTTTATATTATTCGAGAAATGGCACAGACAACTAACATTTGTATTAAGATACTTATAATAAGTTTAATATTATTAAAGTACCCAATAGGCAATACAATAACACGTGAAATTTGTGTATATAAATAGCACAAATCAAAACTAGCACATCTTTTTCTTAGTGATGATATAAATAGCACAAACTGCGATATAATAAAGGATGATGTACATTTTTGCAGGGGAGAGGGGGTTTGAGAAAAGAGTGCTGTTTGCAGACTTTGGAAAAAGGATGATAATTACGGATGACCCCTAACGTTGAGTACTAAATTCCGAAAGGGGACCGTGCAAAAAACATCTAGCACAGTTGTTGTGAAAATCTTAACAGTCAGGTTCTTGACAAGAGGTCGAAAAAGATCTCAGCCATTCGGGAGTCTTAGTTGACATAATTGATAAAGTTTGGCACTGTTAGACACATATCTGAAAAGGGACTATAGATTGCACACTACCATGAGTTTCGTGAAAATATATCCAACGGTTCTTGACTGAACCTCTGCCAATCAGAAACAATGACAACAATATTGGATGGAGTTTACCAATAACGGAGACAAATCTGAAAGGGGACCAAGCAGCAAAGATTTTTACCCAGAGTCATACGTGAATGGAATGAAATACCAAAAGAATATCAAACTTCATCTGTATTACAATTCAAGACTTTTTTTTAACTAAAAACAAAACAAAACCTCCTTCATACTTTAATAATGGACCAATATTACCCCCAGATACTTCATACTCGTATTCGTCTCAATTGCAGCTCTTTGCGTCAGCATCTCTTTGCTAAAAATATCATCGATAATCCACTGTGTGATTGCAAAGAAATTGGATCTTCAGAGCACTTTTTACTTCGTTGTGCACTATTCTAGACGCGAAACTTTGCCGATTATCTGCTAACTTATTACTATCAGGTAACCATCTTTTAACATATGATCACAATTGTGCTATATTCGACAGTGTTCACAATTTTATAACCTCCTCAAAAAGATTCGAAAATTGATACTGTCTTCAATTTCTGCTCATCCAATGACTAATTATCTCCATGTTAGCTTTAATTTGCCCCACACAGAGCATCAGGGTACATATATCACATAATTGTTAAAATACAACGAGCTAACCACTGCATGTAAAACATACAGTTGGGTTGTGACTGTTGGGGGTAAACACATTTATATATATGATATTTAATGCAAATTCATGTCTATAAAAATTGTCATCTGTTGTACACATGTCCACCTATATTTTTGAAGGAGACGGATTAATATAAGCTTTATAGCTTGTTTCCGAATCCTTATTAAAATTATTGTTTAAATATTATGTACGTGCCATTTCATTTATAAAATATTGTTTAAACTAAGTAGCAAATAACATCTACATCACGTTTATTGAAAAGCTGTACAAAAATGTTCTTGACAGTCCAAAAAGTCTCGACCAATACAATCAGAAGTCAGGGTGACCATACAAGCTAGGTAGGCAGCATCTGTCATCCACATCTGAAAGGAACCATTCAATGAACATGTGTATTAAGTTTCGTGAAAATGTGACCAATTGTTCTTGGAAAAAAGTCAAAAAAATCTCGCCCATTTTTAACTTCCATATTCCGACTTCTCTTATGTTCCAATTTTTTAATTGTATCTAACGTTGCCGGTTTCCGTCCAATACGACCACCAGGGTTTCTAATTGGTTATTTTTCGATTTCTTGTCGAGTGTCATTGTTTCACGTTATGGTACGCGTTAGTTTTCTACTTTAACGCCTTAGTATTCGTTTTTAACACGTTATTTTTGGTTTTGAACGCGTTAGTTTTCGTATTTAACATGTAAGTTTTCGTTTTTAACACCTTAGTTTTCGTTTTTAACTCGTTAGTTTTCGTCTAAATCAAATTGGTTTCCAATTATATTTGTCATCTTTCTAAATCTTACTTTAAAGCATTGAAAGTGAAACTTTGCCGTTGTTGAGCAGTGTATTGAGCTATATTAAAAAGTTATATGAGTTGGCGAGAACCAGGTTCTCATTTGCTCACTTACATGCGGACTTTATACATATCATTGATTAAATTGTTCATGCATATTGTTTAATACCTACTGATACACATTATTTAACAATGTGTTTATAAGTTGGTGTGCATATTATTCATTAATCGTTATTTAATCTCTTTTAAATCACATTAAAAATTGAAAATAAGTTTCCAGTGTGATGTCAGAATGATGGTTCTTCATTCTGGCGTCAACTTTATCAGGAAACTTCTGCTTCTAATTTTGTTAATTTCATCGAGGAAATTTCTGTATAAAAATAATGCTTCATTATGCAACAATATATAATAAAGCACATTTGCATTTTTATTTTGTATTTTTGACGACAGTAATATTCATTTCGTAGGATGATAAATATTTATATTATTTTAGTTATGAATATTGATGATAACGTTTTTTGCATGTCTTTATTGTCGCATTAAAAGTCGGCAGATGTTAGACAATGGCTGTATTTACTGGAACTTCTCTATAAATAGGAGATGGAAGACACGCATCTTCACGCATTATTAACGCCCATGTCATACTTTATATTAAGTTGGCTGATCCACGTCTCGTGTCAGTGGGTGATGTATATTATATATTAACAGGAAATTGTCAGCAGAAAAAAAATCAATTTACTTTCACAAAACAGGGTTTTGTTTTGTTTTGCAAGTATAAATGAAAAAGGTTAGTTTGAGTGGACGTTCACGTCTTTACATAAGACATACTTGAAATTCTAACACATTTTAAATTGCAACTTAAAAAATGTATAGCGTTAATGAGTGCTGTGTATTGTGTTAGAGAGTCTTACACGAGAGGTTAAAAAATTAAGCAAACGCGCTCAAACTTCAAAATTAACGTGTATGTGTACACTATAACTAATATGATCTAATGATTCAAAGACACGGACGTAGATCATAAAATCCTTAATTAGTCATGCTGTAAAGACACGAGTTTCTTAAATAAGAAAACAAACCATTGGTAATTACATAAAAGACAAGACTATGAAACAAGATTTTGTATATCTTTTTTATAATGTCTTTACGTCATTTACACCTGGGAAGAATACGTTCACAAACTCTGATGGTGCAGACCCGTTCACATGATAACCACTTTGGTCACACTGTTCTGTCATTAATTTAAGAGAGACAAATAGGATGTTGTTTGTCAATACAGACTATTTTCAATCGCACAAATTATTATACAGATACATATATTTTATTTGAGTGTCATAAATCGAAGGCATACAATACACAATATTAACATTAAGATATACACATAACTCTATATCAGACAAGTATAGATTTAAGTTGTAGCTATTTAAAAATCTTATTTAGATTTATGAGACACTGATTATTATATAATGAGAATTTCAAATATTGGAACATATATATTATATGTTTAAAATTAATTGAAATAGGGTGATGTTTGTCAATAAAGACTATTTTCAAACGCACTTATTATTGTAACAGTTGTAGATTTGTAACATTTAAGTCCGTGTCAAGTTTTCAAATCTGAAAATTAACTTGAGTGAGATAAAACCCAATATCCAATCATAAATCGTTAGGGAACCTATATATATCGATGTTTAAGCGCCTGCACATTTTTTGGATCCGTATTCAATGGAAAGGGATTACATTTGCTACATCCTCCTTAATGTAAAGACACACAAAACTATCCCTGACGAACCGATATATAACCAAAAACAAGACAACCCGCAATTTAGGGTCAGAAAGTAAGTCTATGTATATTAGTCAAAGATTAATTCATAGAACTTGTTAATTAAATAGCACATGTCTTGTCAATTTAATTCATTAATGCAGGTGACGGTAAATGTGACACGGGACAATATTAATGTTAGGTTACACTACAACATAGTTTTGATAATTACGTCCATCTGCGTCCTGACCTTGCCAACGACAGACTGACTTACCATTTCTACAGACACATTACAACATAGATGATATATTAGCCGTAATACCAATAAGCGGCCCGAAAAAATACCAGATAAATACTCATTAAGTGGGACATATCAACAGATAAGTATGTCAGACGACTCATTGGCGCCAGCGACATTCATTCACATTTTTCATCATTTGCAGTCCAAAATGAATATTCAACTACCGAGTCAACCATTAATTACTCTCAAGACCAATGACATTTATATCATTTTTAAACTAAGGTGGCCGGAAACTTGACACGGACTTACATGTTACAAAACTACAACTGTTATAATAATTAAAGTGTGTTTGAAAATAGTCTTTATCGAACCATACTAGCCAGTTTCCGTGTGTTCCATGAATTTCACAAACAGTTAGTTAATTTTCAGATTTGAAAATTAACTAACGAGAGTGAGATAAAAACCCGATATTCAATTGTAACAAGTTGTGGTGCCGTTTTCTCCTACGATTTTCTGTCAGTAAAATATTGCTTGTTGACATTTGGAATCACCCGTAGCCAACGACGTCTGCGTATAAATACGAGACAAACAGTTATCTCGATCCCAGCACGAACAAGGAATAAGAAATAGTCGTTTTGATCGCTGTGTTTGAAAATATAAACTCAAGAATTAAAATTCTTTAGACGGATGCGTGTAGAGACGGCGTAAATCGTTCATGTGAGATGTCACGGTATTGTGACGTCATCTGTATTCAGGTTTCAGCCAATTAGAACAGCGCCATGTAAGACACATTTATAAAACCAACCTCTCCTGAGTGATGTAACCTATATTGATCGTAGGAGAAAATAAGTTCTATTCATCTACATTATAATATAAATTGCTTGTTTTGTTAGAATTTGACGTTTAACCTACAAGATTTCGGTGATATCACATTGAAAGTCCAAAGGGGAAAAAGTGAGGGAACATGAATAAAAGCTTCGAAAAAAGGAACAGGAACTCAAACAATAATTGACAGTCTAGAAACGATAATGGACCAACGACACGGTTTTTTCTGCCTACTCCTCTTAAACTTTAAACATGGGGATATTTGATATTGACAGAGGGTTAAGTATCCCTCTACATAAGACCGCACGCTAAGTATATACCACATGGAGATATATATCTTGACAGGGGTTATAAATCCCTGTATACTGGACCGCCAACCCAGTGTCCCATCCAGAGGACGTGCCAGTCTTTGCAAGGCCTCTATCGTTAACCTATCCGACTTGGGCGACCGTACTAGGAACACAAGCTCCTGTCAGCATAGCATTTCAGGTCATCAAGGCATGCAAACATCAGAACGATCTAGCTGTAAATTTCTAAAGCAAAATCATTTACCATAACCGTCCGGTTTTAAGATTCCAGCATTACAAATCAGTGTATTGAGTTTTTTGCCAGTTCCTTTAAATGCTTGAATAAATTCCATCACGGATCGCATTGAAGCCAGGTCTACTTGCATGTATTCGACGTTAAGTGTTTCACTGTCTGTCAATCCATTCGTCCCTTTTCTCTTTTCTTCCTTGAATTCTGTTTGCATATCTTGTATGGCCTAAAACGTGAAGCACAATATGAGCTATAAATGACTGTTTTATTAAGATTAAAAATATTTAATATTTTCTTTCCAGGGAATTCGTGTGCAGGTAAAAAATCAGGTACTTTGCAATTTTGTTTATTATTGTCTCTAGATCTCACAAATAATACCAGTAGGGTATTATTCGGTGTCAAAATCCAGACTTTTAACAATAATATCTGTATATATTGCTTTGTAAAGTACATGATCAATGCAACACAATCTCCAACCAGAGGCTCCCTTCCAGTGGGTCAAATTATGTAGAGAATGATAAGTAAGAGCCTTTGTTTGGAGACTGATTCAAAAAAGTAAACTGCCCTTGCAGAACATACAAGTTGGATTTGAAACTGGACTCCTCGACCAATGGCGAATGTGTTAAAAAATTAAATCAATAATATAGGTTAAAAAAATAAAAAAAAAACGTTGATTTGATAAAGATTATATCGTTGCTATTTTATTCGGGACAAATTCAAACCTAAGGTAAATGAAAATGGGTTCAAATTGCAAACGGTTTGACGACATTCTCTGTCATATTAGTCTCGATCATTCAGACACTTCGCCAACGATCTTTGCGCACGAGTCGTCGAAGGGGCCTGCTGATCAAGACTACTGTCGTATGCGTTCCATAAGGATTCTTAACAGTAATTATGTGAATGGAATGTTATACGATGATGTGTATGTATTATCTCACAGCAAAGTTGACGGAAAAAAACTATCCAGTTATACGAGTAAATTTTTAATTGATAAACTTATGGAAGATCTAATGAAACTAATAAGTGTATTGTAGTCAGAAAGGATATTTGTATTGATGTCAAAGACAAATGCAAAATTAAAACCTACTTTCTCTGCTCTTTGTTGTGACCGACAGGCTAGTATAACGGTGGCTCCCATCATGCTATCCATTTTGCTGTATGGTATCCTATCCCTGCGAGATAAATGGACTTTATGAAGATCAACGAGCAAAAAAATGTCATTTCATATCGATGGGAAAAACACAATAGTTGTTACCGAAAAGTAAAGTAGAAGAAGAAGAAGAAGAAGAAGAAGAAGAAGAAGAAGACACAGAGGACACAGTGGTCGAACTAAAAATCGGATGAACCGAACTCCTCAAGATTTTCCTTCTACGAGATGTGTATATTCATAACAACTACCGGTAAACTTTACTATTCTGAGCTAGAGGAAAATCCCAAGGAGCTCAATACCAATACATGTGGTTGATAGTTTAACCACTGTGAAAGAAGCCTGATTGTTCAGGATACTCTATGAGTCCACGATGCCTAATTGTTCAGGGTACTCTTAAGTCCACGATGTCTGATTGTTCAGGATACTCCATGAGTCCACGATGCCTGATTGTTCAGGGTACTCTATGAGTCCAAGATGCCGGATTGTGTTCGATACTCTATGAGTCCACGATACCTGATTGTTCATGATACTTTATGAGTCCACGATGCCTGATTGTTCCGGGTACTCTATAAGTCCACGATGCCGGATTGTGTGCGATACTTTTAACCATGAACACTTATCAATAGCAAGTTAATACCATGGCTTGTAGGTAGTTGATAAACTTACTCGTTCAAAGTCATAACACATTAGAGGGAGAATTGACCTTATCGTGGGGGTGGGTCAATAAAAACTTTTATATAGAAATAATCTAAGTAAATACGAACCGACAGAAACAAAATATATAACGTATGAGTGTAATACAATTCAGCCATAAAATTGCAGCAAATTAAGTACGAGTTTAAACGTACATCTGCAAGCTTTACTTATAGCGCGCGGCGTAAACCAAGAACTTGAAAATCTCGAACAGCACATCTATATGACCAAGGCATATACGTGATCTATGGTTTTTTAACTGAAAAAAATAAATCAATAACATTAAATTGTAAGTAGAAGCAAAACCCACCTTGATTACCACCTGTTATAAGGACAACTTGCTCTTTGGGCAAAGTTACAACTGGAAAAGACTGCCCTGCTCCCATTGTAAGCTCTCAATGAGGGTTCTTTTATATAGTTGTTATGAGGGTATTATCTAGAATACAGGTACGTTCATATGGTTATTTATGGGGTCAGTAATTATAACCTTTATCAGAAGTTGGTCGCTTTACAAGTTGCTAAGCCACATAGGACTTTCAACGTTTTTTTTAATCCATTTTTAAACATAAGGACGTAAGGCAAAATACCAATATATCTGAAATATTTTAACCAGTTAAAAATCAATGCTTTATCATTTGCACATATAAATATGAACAGAAGGAGGTAAACAATCCTGGCGATTGCAATGTAAACACTCTCGAAAGTATATGAGGTTTTTCATTCTGTGACGCACGGAATACTTAGAAACGGTGCATATACATGCTTTTTTTTATTAATTTAATTCATAAAAAGCGTATGCAAGTTTTAACGTACCTTGATTTCTACATGATATGAGATAATACAGCTATTTCATTTAATTGTGTTGTTATTATGTTGTTTTCAGCTTGATACTGTTAATGTCGGTTGAGTACATAAATAGACACAGTCAATGCAGTACTGGAAGCGATATAATCATAACATGTTTATATGGGTGTATAGTTAAATTGGTGCTTCATGTCATAATGGAGAAAACAACTGCCTTACTTTTCCTTTCGGTTTACATTCAAAAAGTGTCCCCAAATTTTCAACAAATAACGTAATACTTTTCAAAAGTCGCTATCGGACCCATCACGTGTAAGATAGGGCCAATACGTATCCGCTATGTTACCGCATAAAGAACAGTGACTTTTTCGTGTTTTGGTTTACGTTGATGGAGGTAGGAAATGAGATTTACTAAGTAGACGTTTCTGATTACAAGGATTTTAACCCATAACATGATAAAGATTCCAATGTAAAGTTTGAGAAACGTAGGAGGTAAAGCCGCTGTATGTGCTCATCATCTTTTAGTGATATTTCTATTGTATGGGCCGTAGCCTGAGGAAAACCGGTTAAGGGGTAAAACAAATTTGTTTCTGCCGCACACATATATGTCCGGAATTTAGTTATTAAAAATAAGACACATGGCAATATTTCTGAGGGTGTTGGGAATCGTCCCCCCGCAGGCTACGCCCCTGATTGCGTTACTTCTCCGTTTCTGGTGGCGGTTCTTCAATTGTGCTATATCTAGGTTATTCGCCTATGGTATTTCGTCGCAATATCACAGAAAGATTGTTCATCTGAAGTTAACATCTAATGAAACAAAAATAACGAATTAACTTCTTTTTCAAGATATCCTTGAAAGAGTGTGTAAATAACGTTAGATCTTGATAAAAACAAATAATTATGACCATCACTTCCATGCTATAAATAAAGGTTCTCAAACAAGATTTGATACATATGGTAAATAACACACGAGATGAATATTTTCTTATTTTTCGTGGCTCTGTCGAGTAAAATTAGAAAACAGAACAATTATTGGGTGTGTTATTTACCATAACTTATTAAATCGAGTACGAGAACTGCTTTCTCACATAGTAAAACACCTTTTAAAACTCAATATTTTCAATAACACACCATAGTACTTCGAAAGTGTTGCGTTATTGCTCGTAGTGATATCTAAGTCAGTAAGTAATGCGTCGAAGTTTCCTTGACTATATTACGACAAGAGATATTTAAGTATCGAACTGCTTTCTTAAACTGAAAGCAATTCAATACTTATATTTACCATTTGCTATCCTAATGTAACAAACTAAACGGTAAATATATGAGAAACTAAACGAAAGCAATGAGAAACTAAACGATAAGAAATGAGTGATGGCTTTTATAGGCGATAAAAATGCCAACTGAATTCGGTTCGGATATATAGGATATATAGCGGCATTGCTCTGCGATGGTAAATAAAGTACTGTAACTTTACGTGTCTTGACTCAACTTTATTCAATTAAGACAGGACCTCCGGAGAGGGTGAAAAACTTAAAATATACAAATACACATTTATAAGTCCGTTTACTCTCACTACCGGTAATGATTGTTCATGAATGCAGTTGTAAACAAAACTAAGATTTGACACTTAAATTCTCGATTCGCAAGACAATTAGCCTAATTAAAGAAGAATTATTAATCACGAGGGGCGAACATATTGTTTATGTTGTACACATATCACTTACTCGGTGGGTGCAGTGGTACTTTCGAGTCTTATGTTGACCATGCAGCTGTCCAAAAAAAGGAAGTAATAAAACACCAAGGGAGATAACTACTCCGCCAAGAAAGTTAAGGTATAGCGCGTCACATCCCCCTCCTGGGATGAGAAGCATTCCACTATTACAGTTCAAGATATCGTCCGTTTAAATACGGACTAGTAGTATATCAAGCACAATAAACACATGAGTTAGTCTACAGGAAGCAGCAACACTACTTGTGAAATCGGTCTGACATAAGTTACAGCCTTGCTATCACGAATTACCCTAAGTTGAACCTTACGCAGACGACCATCTTCGCTAGGAAAGGTCGTATCTATAATGCCAGTAGGCCACTCCATCCGCAGTGACTGGTCGTCCTTCATTAAAACTAGATCTTCTTCCTTGAAGTTGATTGTTTTCTTATGCCACTTAGATCTAGCCTGTAGTTGAACGACATATTCTTTCCTCCATCGT
>JAUMGZ010232835.1:0-10964 GCA_032359645.1 Pododesmus macrochisma
AGTAGCAATACATTTCCAAAGTATTTGTTGACCACATAAACAATATCACATAATAAACAAATTGAATAATTTCATTTCACTTGTTCTCTTGTTTGTTTTCAGTAAGTTTGAATTTCTTGCTGCTGTGCTCTTTTGTCCTTTATCAGTGCCTTGATCTCTTTCGAATTGGTTTGTAAACCAATACATTTGTTTTTTTTGTTAAATGGAGTTTAATGTTTTGTTGATGCTTTCTATGTCATTTTACAACACATAAAAACCAGGAAAAATACCTGTACAAGTACAACAGAAAGACAAGGAGCAAACTAATAGTAAGTCAAAGCAATGCAGGGAGACAGAAATGAAACTGAACCAATGCAATATTATTACCCACTACTTATGCCAATCTTTACACTCAGATCTTTATCATATGCCAAGACGTTAAGAAAATCCCTGGCATATGTGCATTGAATCACATCAGTACCCACATAAACGGAAAATAGATCTGCATCCTACACTTGATTTATAGACCTAATTGGTGACCACTAACTCAAAGTTTATTTAGATATACTTTCAGTGACCCTTAAGAGTTGTTTCTAAGCGGGGCATGCCTTATGGTTTGACCGAGTGTGACTGTGGTGTTTGAAAACCCTAGGTGGTCGAGAAAGAGTGCTTACCTTTGCAGACACTTGGTTTCGTTTCTAGTTGTTTTTATTTTTTTAAAAACAGAAGTTGGTGAATATTTCCTTTTTAGTAATGATTGTATTTTATTTCTTTTTAATCAATCTGGATCAAAGGTCCAAGGTGGACTTTTCTCATACAAATCCTGTCCGTCCTAAACTTTTAACATTTCAACATCTTTTCTCAAACACCTGGACCAATTTCATTGAAACATGAAAGATGTCATCCTTAGGGGAAGGGGATTCAGATTTATTCAAATGGCGGGGCACAGTACCCAGGGAGGGTCACTTGGGGGCCCAAATGGGGAAAATTTGATAAAATTTCAAAATTCTTCTTATAAACTAGAAGGCCTACTGAAGTAGTGCATAATGCTTTGGTTTGAAGTAACTTTAAGGCATGGAGAACCAACTTTGTTCAAGGCGTGACTCTAGGATCAAAATAATTCAAATGCCAATCCAGATGGACATTTAAGCCCCACGTTTTCCTTTTATTTGTCAATGTCCATAGACTTGCGGCTTTTGAATATCGTCTTGGTTTTTAGTCCATCTTGACCAAAGGTCCAAGGTGGACTTTTCTCGTACAACTCCGTCTGTAGTAAACTTTTCCTTAACCACTGGACTCGTTACATTCAAACTTAGTAGGAAGTATCCCTAGGGGAAGGGGATTCAGATTTGTTGAAATAAAGGGGCTCAGCCCCCAGGGGGCAAGGATGAAAATTTTTCAAAACTTCAAAAATCTTCTTCTAATAAACTAGAAGGCCTTCAGCTTAATATTTTGGTATGTAGTAACTTTATGGCATGAAGAACTAAGTTTGTTCAAGGCGTGACTCTTGGGTCAAAAATAGGTAACATGTTTTTGGGTCAAAGTTCAATACTATAGCAAATATGTTAACTATTCACATTTTTGACTTCTTGTCCTAAAATACTAGACCAATTTCATCCAAACTTGATAGAAGTCAACCCTGGGGAAGGGAATTCAGATTGTTAAAATGAAGGGGCTCAGGCCCCAGGGGCGCCACTTTTGGGGCCAAAATGGTGAAAACTTGACAATATTTCAAAATTCTTCGAACTAACTAAAAGGCCTAAGGCTTAATGTTTTGGTTAGTAGTAATTTTAGGGCATGGAGAACCAAATTTGTTTAAGGCTTGACCCTGGGGTCAAAAATGGGTTACACGTTTTTGGGTCAAAGTTCAACACTATAGCAAATAGTTAACTTTTCTCATTTTTGACTTCTTGTCCAAAACTACTGGACTAACTTCATCCAAACTTGGTAGAAGTCATCCCTGGCGGAAGGGAATTCAGATTTGTTCAAATGAAGGGGCTCCACTTTGGGGGCCAAAATGGGGAACATTTGACAAAATTTCAAAAATCTTTAATAAACTAGAATGCATTATAGTGCTTAATGTTTTGGTATATATTTAATTTTAGAGATTTGAGAAATAAGTTTTTTGATGGCATGACTCTTTAATAGGCCTATTTCAACCAGATGGACATTAAGGCCACATGGATCTCTTATTTGTATATACTACTTCATTCATAGCCATTGGGTTTGCGCCATTAGACTTGTTTGTACTTGGAGTCATCATACAAAAAATTCAGACACGAAAAAGTATGTCGGTTAACGGCGACAGTGATTTCTATAGTTTTCTTCTCAAAATAATTTGTTTTCCTAATTTCTTCTTTATAAAAATATGATACAGACATGAAATTACCAATTTAGGTTAAAGTTTTTGAACACAAATATTTTCTTTGGTCTTTAGAATGATCCCAACCAGCTATCAGCATTCAGTGGCATAGCAAGGAAATGTGGAAGCTAAAAGCAAGCGAGCTGATCCACGAACAGGGGTTCCAGTAGTGTCCCCCAGAAAAAAATTATTTTTAACATACGGTTTTTATAAGGATGTGAACGATGCATCATACAAGGGTACTTCTAGCTACGGGCCTGTCATTGTTAAAGGAAGCTGCCTTGGCATCGCAGCGGCTGAAAGAGAATTAAAGCAGGTCTTCACACTGGTCTTGGTTTAAGTTTGTTCACGCTTATTAAGATTTGCCTTGGTTAAATTTTTCATGGTGAATCATCTTCTTAGACTTTTCCTCCAAACTAAAGGAATAATTTTAAACCGAACTTAGAAGATTGTTCAAATGATAGGAAATGGTCTCCAGAGGAGTCAATAGGGAGCAGAATGAGGACGGTGGGGTTTAATTTTAGCTTTTGATAAATTTCCATAAGGGTCTGAACGCACTTTTTTTAAACTTTGCAACTATGTTACTTCATGCCTAACTATACAGTCCCTGTTGCAAATTACCTCTGGCGCCCCTTGTCCTTAAATTTAGACAACCAAATATTGTCTAGTTAATCTAATAATTGATCTTGTAAGACCATGTTTTGTTTACTGTACTGTACACATGTAAGACTTGAAAATAAAATAGTGTTTAAACTAAAGAAAGACAACTAAAAAATACAACATACATGCAGCAAAAACAGTGAGTAATGAAAGAGGGGCCAGACAAAGTGTACATTAGCAAATAAAGAGAAATTCCTTTTAATTGTATTAGATCTGAACTCCTCAAGTAGAGGATGATATATGTGTAGAATATATAGAGATAAATGATTGCTAATAAACTATTCTTCTATCATAAGATTTTTTATTATTTCTTTTTGAGTTTTTGTATTACTTAATCGCATAGATCAGGTAGAAAGCTTGGATCCTCATTCATCGAGATCCAAGTTTATAATTTCAACATATAATTATAATCAAAGCTCATGGATGTTTAGAAGAACGAAATTAACTCAAAAAATGTTTTTCAATTTTTCAAACACCAGTTTTTTGTTCATAGAGGATGATGCCATGTTGAAACTTTTTTTTTTTTTTTAAATAAACCACAGACCAAATAAATGGACAAAAAAACAAGACATAATCCTGTTTTAATATGCAAGTTATCTCATATACTAAAAAAAGAAATCTTATAAAGTATATAAGATATCTGTTAATCTGTTTGAGATTTCCCCTATAAAAAGTAATGCTCCTTATTCAATAGCTGTGGAATAACTACTGACTATATCTACCGGTGTACGGTAATCAGGGGAGATAACCAGTCTAGTACAAACTAGTAAGTAGATCTGGTTTTAGTCAGATTGCCTCTTCATATCTCTGTAGACCACATTTGATTATCCTTAAATCAACAATAACATTCATTAACAGGTTATCTTAAACATTTCCTAAATTTATAAACTATCTCTATACTTATTTAGATTGTGATTTGACTTTATAGTATATAGAGATTGGTGTTATGACTTTTATTTTACATATTGGGTATATTTAAAATCAATTTTTTATAATCATTTCACTGATCATTTATAAGTTTAAAACTATTATAGCTGAACTTGTCCTTAGTCTTTTTTTTAAGAACAATTGCATCCTGTGTCCTAAATTATAATCAGTGAATAATTCAAATAATTTTTCTAGTTGATTTGTTTGTTTTATTGGGATTTAACACCCATTCTAGGCATGTGTAGGTCATATCGAGACAGTGTCTGCTTGTGACAGTGTGCACTGATGGTAACTTTATAGTGCCGTTTCACTGAAATATCACGCTGCAGAAACATTGACATGATACTTCACTTGGTCACATTATCCTGACACCAAGCCAACTAGCCCTTCTCCTACCAAGAAGTTGAATGCAGGGAGAAAAAAGATTACCTAATTTTTAATGTATAAGGTTTGATGCAGCCAGGATTTGGACTACTGCCTATGGGATCATGAAGCGACTGTTCTACCTCTGCCCTGCACTGTAACTTTTGTTAGCTTTGTTAGTTTGGAAGTATAGTATAGTATAGTAAGTATTAATTAATTAATTTAAATGTGAAAAATTGAGTTATCTGATAAGTGTACAGCATTAAGTAACTTAAACCATATGCATCGGTAAGTTGGGAAAAAAGACTTGAAAACAGGCTTTTATTATGATGACTAGAGTTGTGTTTTGTGTCCATGGTGCATATTGGCCTCTTTTGAATCAATTTTTCTTATATATCAAGAATTTAATTTTCTAATTAACATAAACAGACAGCTCAGCTAAGTAGACATTCATGATTATTTCCATATTCTATATATTGATATCAAAAAGTTCAATTCTTAATACCTACAAAATTGAATTCATTATATGAAATCTTTATATGAATTTTTTATATAAAAATAATGTTGTCTATAATTCTGAAATATTCTATTTTCATAAATCAACTTAAGGCAAAACGCATGTGAGAAAACTACTTGATAGATTTGCTTTAAAAAAAATTACATGTACATTGCATATTCATTGATAAATATACTTTGCTAGGTTTTGAGACAAATCTATCTCAATGCAACTATAAAATTTACTAAAATCATAAATGAAACCTCCAAATCATGTGACAGTAACAGCATATTGGTTATGATCATTATAATAAAAAAAATTGTCATACATTTTGTACTTTTTTTGTAAAATTAAATTTAAATATATATATTATTGAAATTTTTGAAATTCACAAAAATATGAAATATCAGAAAAATTGCTTGGTATATTTCCCACATTTTGCTTTTTTTGAAAGCTCTATCGAAAATAAGGATTAAAAGACTTGGAACATTTATTTTTTAAATAGTTTGCTCACTGGCATATTGCCTTAATATAAACACAATCACATAAATGAAATTTATGCACTTATAGTTATTCAACAAGATCGAGCATGCACGCATAGAACTATATCGGGATACACATAACTCCAGGGATTTCTATACACATTAATAAGCGTTGCTAGTTTTGATTCAGTGACTTCTATGCGAAAAAGGTTAAAACGTTAGAAAATGTGTTATGTCTGTACATGTGAAATCATATGTTGGTCTTTAAAAATTTGGATTCACCCTTTGGTAGCCCCATATATTTGACCATGGAATCTCCTTGCTCGCTTCGAATGTTTGACAGCACTTATACTACAAATACTATAGCATATAAGGAATAAAACGGACACATATTTGTCAAAGATTTGGTTTTATTTCGTTTCTGAGAGCTTTTTAACTGCCACAGCATCGTAATGTTACAAATGTTTCAGTTGTCAAGACGCCATGACCATCGCACCGGATTCCGCCATCTTGTCTTTCATCTTCATAATCGAGGCGGATGCCGAATTACTATATAACGGAAATGGCGCCTCGGTAAATAGTGCGTTGTACTTTCTCTTCGTTTATATTTCTACAACTGTAAATAATACTAAATGAAAAATAAAATCAAGACGACTAATACTGTTTCTAACTTTAATGATAGAATTAACCTTAAAACTACATAAATATATAAACTATAAAAGTAGTTATGAAGAAAATAGCGTATGAACACATGTTTGTGCTGACGCGAGGAGTCTGGCAACAGTTGCCGTAGGAATAAACGCCATAGCCACGGTAGCTGTGACGACTGTTACCCGCCAACAAGACTAAGGTGATTTTTCTTTTACATCTGGTCAGTTAGTGTAGTAACATCTTAACAAATAGATAACACTTACTTTCACCTATAAAATTTACATTTAATCGCTCTAAATGGGAGATTTCCACAAACATTTTGCATGTTATCAGCGTCATATGTTCCAAGATGGCGATTGTCGTATTTTCACACTTTAATGTTTTTTTGTGTATAATTTACAATGTGAAAGGCGGTCTTTTCAAATAATCTTCATTAATCACGTGGATAAAATTTTTCTTTATTTTCTTGTTGAGTAGGAAATGTCATAGATCTGTTTTCTATTAAATTTGCCTAAATGAAGCCTCCAAAGTCGAGGGGTGTTCTTATGGGGTGGTATGTAGGGCAGCCGAAATACCATGGATGTGCGGTTGCTACTATGGGACAGTGAGAGTTGCTAAGTAACACCGAATAAGGGACAGATAACGTAGTTACTGACATTTTTGTGTTGATTTATGGATTGTGGAGGTAGTATAGGATTTTATACTGCTTCAAAGTTTACAGATTATGAAAGATTTTCTGCTAAACATCAAAAGAAGGGAAATATATAGTGGTTTAAACTTGAATGCTGCCAGGAAGTAAGTGCAACGTGAATGGGCTTGTACGTTATAATTATGTTTCCAAATCAATATTTTACGTCTTTTTATAAAGGGAAGTTATGTTATTATTTTACAATTTGTGTCTATCACATGTTTTATTTACTTCTTTTTAAAATTTTAATTCCAGGAAGTATAAACGTGGTTGTCATATGTAAACACATTACCTTAGTAACCATTGTTGGTACTTAAAAACAATTAACATTTCTGGGTTTTATTAACTTTGTTGTGACAAAATATGGAGTTCAATTATAATGTACATGTGTACATACTAGTACTAGATTGAAGTGTGACTATTTTATTTCTGATAACTCCATTATGTCAGAAAATAATTAAAAATTAACTCAACAGAGCCAGAGGATCCCAAGAGGGATTTTGAATTTAAACTTTTTAAATCTGTTTCACTTTTATGAAAATAAATTAATGGTTTTTGTTCATGAATACAAAATGTTCTAATTATTATTTTAAAATAAATAATATATTTAACAAAAAATGGAGTCCTTTATTTTTTATTAAAAATCAGTTATGAAACTTTGCCTTAAAAATTTTGTTAGAGTTTTGAACATTTTTTTATCAGTTCTTGTATAGATATTCATTTCTTTTGGACATGCATGGTGATTTTATCACTTCAAAGATCAGCTAAGGTTTTATTATGATCTTTTTCATTCATACTTTTCTATATATTCATTATTCTGATGAGCTGTTCATGTCATGCTCAGGTATTTATAAATATTTGTGCTTATTCTTCCTCTCAATTGAAATTTTCTGTTTTTTAACTTTTATGCCTCAGATATGAAGTGCACACTAGTGACTACAGCATGAGCTGCCTTTCGTAGACTGTGACATTCAAGTTCCTTTTACATTTAGTTCAGTTCTGAATAGTTAAAATATGAAGTGATGTTAGTTAATCAAAGTGGACAAGGATGTTTATTTGACTATTCTTTATTGAAAAAGCAGTCATTGATAAAATAAAATAAAATTAAAACATCAAAGACAAGCACGTGCACGAGCACAGCAAGTTCATCACTGTGACAGACATTTTGCATGTGTTGACAGTTGAAGTTCTTTCGTGCCTCCAAACTTATTTTTATTGACTAGAAAATATTAACCGATTAATATCATGTAATTCTTTATAAAATTTTCTTGAAATAACATTCAAACCAGTAATGTGCACATCATAGTTTGACGACCAAACATCTCTCAGTCCTAATCGAGTCGGCAAAGTTTGGCACCTTTTTTTAAAAGTCAGTAGATTTGCCTCGAAAGAACTGGTTATTTTTAGCTTCAAACCAGTGTACTTTTAACTGACCAATGACCGATAATTTTGATATATTGGCAACATACACACTGATACAAATGTACAAAGAAAAGGGCAAGCTGAGTTGAGTTTACATGTTTTTTTACCAGTATTATATGTGTGGAATCGTATATGTCCTTTCTAGGGATACTATAGGAAATTAATTGATTAATATAACTAAAATATTATATTATAAATAAATAAACTTGTAAATTGTTCAACACTGTCACATTTCTGACAGCACAGCAAACATTGAGAAACTCGCACATTGTTACTCTTATAACAAACCAAGTTAGGCAAGTAATAACATTAACTTTAGGAAGGATGACATCGGAATTAAACCTGTAAAGGGACTGACATTTGTATGATATTTATATTCAAGAATGGATTCAGACAGAGATTAACATATTTTGGTCTCTATGACATGTTTTGTTATAATAAACAAATACTTTTTGCTTCATGAACTTATCAAATTATGACAAATATACAACTTTATTGACATCGTAAATAAACAGACCTTTTGAGGTACAACCATGTTTCTTACCGTTTATAGGACATGTGCTTGCAATCTTATGTTTACTTAGCGTTAATTTCAATCAAAATAAATCCTTGAAATTAATGCTTAGTAAATTGGTAGATCGCAAGCACATGTGCATGGTTGCCTATAATTGACAAAAGCTTTAGGTTTACACTGATTTAGCATCTGGAACATGTCTGTGGTTTGTTATTTGACAAAACCACCAGAAAATATCAGCAGAATTCTAATAGAAAAATAACTCTGGAAATCCGGAACTATTTACCGACTGTTCTGTACAATATTCAATTGGGAATTTTTTGTATCATAGATTTCAAGTGGGGTCGTCTAGCAGCCTTAAAACATATAGTAGAATCATCCCTGATTTGTTACATACATAAATTATAAACTGGAGAGTTTAGTTAGAACTAGTACTATCCTTTAAAGAACAATGTGTGTTATTGTTCCATTTGATGGCTAGATTTACTTGAAGGAAAACTTTTGTTGTACTTCTGTTTCTGCTAGAGCTGTTAATGTTCCCATTAATTGAGTAATCACACTATAATGGTCTCAAACACCTATCAAGTAATTGCAGATTTCATCAGACATGATCAAATTTTAGCAAGCTGTAACAAGGTTTATATAAGTGAAGTGAAGCTGAAGTTGTCACCCTGACCCAGTCTGTGACATTAGGCTCTAGTCCGATCCCCAGACTGGTGACATTTTATTGAATTCTGCTATATATTATATATATTAGAATATATTTTTTTGCTTGCACAGACTAGTGCTTAAGGGTGCAGACTTCTAACCTTGGCACCAAAGGAAGTCTAGATGTGCCTTAATATACATTACTATTTAATCTTTATATGATATACAAGAATTTGCTTACGTTGTGGAAAGGAATTAAGTAGAAAATATTCATTTATTTTGCAGATAGTCACCAATGATAGATGGCAGCACAAACGTTTGTGTCAGATTTGCAGGCAATGAATCCAGCCGTGATTAACATGCAGCAGGTATATATTCAATTTCATCACTTGTATCATATTTTTATACTGAAATTTGATAATCACAGTAGATATTTATCATTTAAACTATATTACTTTTTTTTGTAATGATTGAATGAATGAAATTTTCAAATTTCAAATACAAACATATATTAATACCATGTTGCAAGTTAGTAAGTATGGTATTTTTTATCTGTAAATGTTTACTTTAAAAGATTGTTGGAAAACAATTTTGTGATAATATGCATAAAAGAAAATATATTTTCAAACATTTATATGATTCTAAATAAGCAGTCTTCAGTCATAGAATTATCATAAAACATCTTATTAAATTTGAAGACTCAGGTCAAATCCAGTCCAAGTGGAGTTCAGAAGCAGGCAACGACGATTTACCAGACTGGTCAGGCAGTACAAGCGCAGAAGCAAGCAACAACAATCTACCAGACTGGTCAGCCACAGCAACAGGGAGATCAAGGACAGAAAACCACAATAATCCAACCATCACAGGCTCACCCCACTCAGCAGTTTATTGTTACCAGTATGTTGAAAAAACTAAATTGACAAAATTGTTCAGTTATATTTACAACCTGTGTCTAACTGTGGTATTGTCAACCATTTTCATGCTCCTTGCAGGAAACATTTAGTTGTCGTTTTGTCCTCCCGTCACGCTTGTTTGCCTATAGCATATATAACCATGATAACTATATAAAAATGTGTCTGGTACACATAATAAGGTCATTAAGACTGTGTTTTTTTGTGCACAAGGACCACAAGTTTTGCTCTGCTTTATAATGAGTTATTCTCCTTTGTCACATTGTACAGAGCATAAGTTTTATAGTAATCAAGCATTTAAGATAACTTGATGAAATTTGGTACACATAATAAAGACCATGGTAGAACAGGAACCAATATGTTGCTCCTTTTTAGCTCACCTTTGAAGAAGGGGCGCTTATGATATACCCTTGACGTCAGCATTGCCAGGTTAAAGTGTTGAAATGCACTAGTATACAATCAAATAAGTGTGTAAGGATGCTGATATTTGGCATGAGGGTAGAATTGGGGCTTATATAAGATACATTTAGCAGAGTGTAATCTTGATGAAATATTTAAAAAAAAACAAACCAAATTTCGACATATTTCTGGACTTGAACTTTTTCCAGGTTAACGTTTTGCTGCAAGTGTTGAAATGCACTAGTATACAATCAAATATTTGTTCTAGAATGCTGATATTAAGTTAATAAGTATGAGGGTAGTCTTGGGGTGGAAGATTCAAGCAGAGTGAATTTGGAATTTAAAAGAAATATCCAATTTTGATGTCCAAATTACTTGAGGCTTTTCTATGCCTCAATCCAAGGTTAAAGTTTTGCTGCAAGTGTTGAAATGCACTAGCATATAATTAATTCTATGTTCACT
>JAUMGZ010232846.1:0-10963 GCA_032359645.1 Pododesmus macrochisma
CTAAAAAATGAGTGGTGCGGGGGTTCAAATTGGATGCGCGCGGGCCTGAGAAACAAGGAATTAATTTTGTTTGGCCTTACATGTATATGTTTATTCAATTTGTGCATTAAAATTATCACCTTTCCAATTTTAGAAGGTACAGTCTATGAAAGATAAATTGTCTCAAGGTTGTAAGTCCCCACTTGCAGCGCCATCTGCTGAGGAATTGAGATATGTGGAAGGAGAGGGCGCAACACCAGACAACAATGTTCTTTATAGCGGTAAATTAACTAGTTGAGTTCTTAAAAATGTGTGCCGTTTTCTTTTCATTGTTTTGCTTCAGTTTACTATTGTTATCCCTTTAGCTCCATCATATATTAAGGTCTCACCTTGTACATTCCGACACGGTGACTCAGAGGGAGAGCAATTGCTTTGTGATCCCGTAGGCAGGGATTCAAATCCTGGCATTGTCAAACCTGATAGGGCATTAAAATTAGGTTATCTTCTTACTACCTGCTAAGTGCTCAGCATTTTGGTAGGAGGACTGGTTGTTTCGGTGTCAGGATAATGTGACCAAGTGATGTATCATGTCAATGTGTCTGTGGCGTGATATTTCAGTGAGACAGTGTTATAAAGTTGCCATCAGTGTGCCCTGTCACAAGCAGACATCGTCTTAATATGACCTGAGATATGAGTTGAAAGGACTTTAAACCCCTTTTAAAACAAACAAACAACTTACCTTATACATAACAACACAAATCATAATCTCCTGGTCCTTAACTTATCTTTTTTTTCAGGAAGTTTTCAATAAGATGATTACTGTTTCCTGGCAACTTCTGTGAATATACTTTCTAGGCAGAAAGCTAACAAAGTCAAACTCATTGAAAGGTTTTAAAAAAAAGTTTGCAGCAAGTGAACATCTTCAATATTAAATTGAATTTTTGAAAAATTTGTGACTGTTGCTCTGCTCACTTGAATTACATGTGGTAGAAAAGACTGCAGTGCTTGATTGATCTTTACTAGCATTCAATGATGAATTTTAGATACTGATGTTATTGTGTTATTCTCAGTTAAGAAGACTTCGATGCTTAATTGATCATGAATGGCATCTGGTGATGAACTTAAGATAATGATGTTATCTTTCTTTTAACCTATAGAGATTAACAGGTCCGACGGTTTGTCCCAGGTGAAAGAGGATCTCTTCCCAGAGATAGAAGAAGGTGACCTGCCGAAACATCTGAAACTCGGCAGTCATTTCATGTTCAGGGTGACCATTCTAGAAGCGTCTGGAATTAGTCCAGAGTATGCCGATATTTTCTGTCAATTCAAGTAAGTTTTCTGTAATATTTCCTAGACATCAGCTTTTCATTCGGAAGGTAATAATATTGATATAGGGGCAACATTATTGTAGAAGACAGGCAACTCTGAGAAACTCTAACTGTATGTCAATTCTGTTTCACTCTCTCCGGTATTACTCTTAACACGTGAAAGCTGTGAGTGCAGCTTCCAATCATTGCGTTTACAGCTTCAAAAACAAGAGACAAACAATTTTTCTTTTCATTTTATTTTATAAATTACACCTCAATAGTTGTGACCTTGTTGTATCTTTCACAAAAGTTTAATAACTTTTTCCAGTGGCCATAGGGCAAATTATTAGCATGTTTTTTACACAATTTTTGAGTGTACATTTGCTGCAAATAGCATACACAAAAATCATAAGTTGTCAGTCCTTTGTCAATATGGTAGCGCCCCTGCCGCCATCTTGGTTTTTGGACATGGCACAACAGGCAATTCTGAGAAACTTTTTACCTGTGTGTCAATTTATTACCGGTAGTCTGTAAAAATTATTAGATATTGGGGTTTTATAATTGACTATTTCCTGCAATAGTGCAATACAGAAACGGACTGCTTGTGATGACGTCAGGTTCATGGTGTTTTTCCATGAAACCAAGATCGGTAAAAACTACTTCTACACAAGTAGTTGTGTAAAAAATTGATAATGCTGGTTGAAAAAGGAATTTTTTTTAAGATATTATGTAATAAATACAGAATGTCATTCTGTATATACATGGAATTGGATCATAACAGTTTTTATAGCTATTTCTTTAGTTTTAACCCAATATGGACAAATGTGTTGATTTTAAGGAAATAAAAAAACAATTTTAATGCTGTCAAATATTTAAAAATAATAATTCCATTATGATAAATAGATAAATATCTTGTGTTACAGCTTCCTACATCGTCACGATGAGGCATTTTCTACTGAGCCCCTCAAGAACTCTGGCAAGAGCCATCCCCTAGGGTTTTACCATGTACAGAATGTAAGTTTTCACCTTAACTAGTCAAAGTCAAAATGTCTTAACAGTTGATAGACCTAACAGTAATCTCCTCAGAGTTTTTGTTGCAGTATATGTAGAAGATTCTGAAAGTGAAGTTGAGATCTAATAAACAAATAAACTCCTAAGAAATTCTTTCTTAGAACAGTGGATCTAGCTAAAAATAGAGTATAAAACATTAAATCTAGCCAAAATAGACTTTTACAGTTATCTCCTCAGAATTAATTTATAGAACAGTGGATCCAATCAAAAATAGAAATATAGATTAACAGTTCCATAACTATGGCACTGTAATACCTATTTATCATTGATAATGAAAACCTGAAGAAAAAAAATGCAGCATCATGGTACAATTATAAGTGATAACCAGACCTGGGCAGAATGCTGTATCATGGTACTATTATAAGTGATAATAGGGAAATAAGAATTTGGTGATATGATGCATTAATGTCACGAATTTGAGTCTATAAATGGGGAGTCTCACTGGTTATGGGGGAGACTTGGAAGGTATGGTAATGATACTAGATTCGTTTTTATTTCAGTTCACTGTAAATGTTACTAAGTCATTCATTGATCACATCAAGACACAGCCACTAGTGTTCGAGGTGTTTGGGCATTACCAACAACACCCACTTCATGACCAGGCAAAAGAATCACCCTAGTAAGTAGTACATACATTAATAAGCAGTAAATGTACATACATATACAACATATCCAATTTTCTCTCTTTTTGGGTCCAGGTTTTAACATCATTGATAGTTTGTATATTGCACATGTGTTAACTTTTCACATTCAGACTTCTCCAAAACCACTGAGAGACGAATTGAACCAAATTTGGTAGGAAGCTTCCAGGGGGAAAGGGGATTCAGATTTGTTCAAAAGGTGGTGCTCAGCATACATAGGCACCACTTGGGGCCAACGTTTGGAAAGTTTGACAAAAACTTTGAAACCTAATAAGTTAATCAAATACTTAAAATTAATATAAGCATAATTCCAACCAGATGGATGTTAAGACTAAATGGGCCTCTTGTTCTCTCAGTTTTTCATTCCAAATCATGGATGTCTGGCTCATGCATTAGATTTTTCTGTCATACCTGTAACATAGGTTTATAATGTAGTGGACAATCCTGCAGATATTTCAATTTTTCATGTCATGTTATGTTATGTTATGGTTATGGTTAATGGAGTCGTTTTTCTCTCACACCTGTAACATAGGCTTATTCCATTGAATATAAGACACACAAGAAAATATTTCTATCTTTTATACTAAATCACATGATTGTGTAGAATTTGTTGTTATGAACAAAGGGACATAATTCTTGTGTTGTTGTCTGTTACCG
The DNA here is from genome assembly GCA_032359645.1 of Pododesmus macrochisma. Lineage (NCBI taxonomy): Eukaryota > Metazoa > Mollusca > Bivalvia > Pectinida > Anomiidae > Pododesmus > Pododesmus macrochisma. The sequence goes on from JAUMGZ010232846.1 coordinate 3,656, forward strand.
ACCAGTACTACGAGTTAAAATCATTTGCTATTGTGAATAAAGGGACATAACTCTTGTGTTATTGCCCTTTACCGACCTGTACTACAAGTTAAAATCATTTGTTGTTCTGAACAAAGGGACATACTTCTTGTGTTATTGTCTGTTACTACCTGTTAAAAGCATGTGCTGGCCAGAGATGAACATATTTGACTTGTATATTATGAAACAAAAGACATGTCAGTGTAAATATGTCTATGGAGTATGTCATTTCTTTTTGTCAATATTTCAAAGTTTGAACAAGACCAGGCCACCACCAAGAAGAAGTTTCCCCCCTATGATTCCTGTGTCAAAGCCTGTACCCTCTCCAAAGTTTGGAGTTATTACACCTCCAAGGTAAGTCTTTTAAACAATACTTGTAATTATTAGACAGTGTAAAATTTTTAACACCCCTTCCCCCCACACATCCACCCCTACTTAATGGCATTTTAAGGCATTCTGTACAGTCAGCTGAATCAGAAGAAAACTGATGGAAATGGAGCATATTTGAAAAACTTTTGTCTCTATCAATTAAATCTGGGAATTAATTCATAACAAAAAGTGGTTAATAATAATAATTATTAATAATAATTAATAATAAATAATAATATTATTAATAATAATAATAATATTAATAATTCTGAAGGACTGACTTCGAAGGATCTACCAACAAAACGGCATGGTTAAACAAAATTATGATATGACAATACTTTTCTGCAGTGGATCATAAAAAAAACATTTATTAAACCCTCAGTTGACTTTCTTGTACTTTTCATGCTGTTCATTTTTCATGGATATTTCTATTTGTGATATTCATCATGATGCATAGTTCAGGGTATGACAATACTTTTCGTGAAGATTGTTTTCTTCCAAAAAGTCACTTCTTTTACTACTCAAGACAAGTTTAGGTCTTATTATTGGGAAAGTCAGTCCTGACGAATCCTTGTTTTGTTGTTTTAATGTATATACAGTCATGCATCTGACAATTGAGCTTTGTAGATACATGAAAATTCATAGTTATATTTAAATGAATTTATGATGACACCAATATAAATATACATTTATACAAAATACAAAAAATGCAACCTGAATCATGCCTCCGATAAATGTGATATTTATAAGAGGAAGGAACCAAATCTCTGTGTGAATTACCCCGTCGCGAACCAAGTAATTATTTCTTTTATTTTCAAATTGGATTAAGTTAAGATTCTTTTAAGTAGTTTAGACCATAGAGTTTTGTAGTAAACATACAAAGACATATTATATTAAGTTTTTGTATATATTTGTTTGCCTTGTAATTGTTTCATTTTCATGTCGACAATAATTTTGTCTTGAAATGTATATAAAGGAAATTACATATAAAAATCATCCATGCCTAAGATTTATTATTCTTAATCATATTTAAGCTGTTGATGTTTTTCTTTTAATATTTCAAACTTTCAACAGACCTTTGAACCTTTGTCAAATTCAAGCTTTTATTGTTTTCTTTGAATTTCAAACATTCATCAGACCTTTGATTCTTTTTCATATCTATGAAGCTTTTATTCTTTTTTTATAAATATCAAACTTTCATAAGACCTTGAGTTCTTGATTATATTTAAGCTTTACTTGTTATGCATATTGATCCTCATTAAATTGATATTGTATCACTGAGTAAATATTGTGATGTGATTATATTTTTGTCAAAATTTTGTTTTTGCTTTTCTTTTTTTTATGGATGTATAAGTAATGATAAATAAACATTAAATAGATTTAAATATATTGTTACAGTTTAGTTACAAAAACTGCAAGGATTATGCAAGAGTTTAATTATGATAATAAGAAAGCCATTTGTTACATTAAATCGATATAGGATAATAACACTAAATGTAGGTTTGCAATGACATTAAATGATTAATTTAGTAATTATATAAAGAAACCTTTATCAAAAATAGAGGTAGACATTGAAACTTAATGTAGGTAAGAAGGTTAAAATAAGATTAAATTATATATCCGTAGTTGAAAGGAAATTATAAAAAAAAAATTGGAAAATGTGTAAGCTTAAGTTACTGTAGCACTCATCTGCTGATGCAAAGAAATATATACATAAACTATACATATATATATATATATATATATATATAAATATAATACACTCAACATCTCTTGCCGGTCATGTGACTTTCACAATTATCATTTTCCAACTTTTTCTACTTCGGTACAGTAACATTCATGTATCTTTGCCCTGATGATGGCCACTTAGTGGTCGAAACATGTAAACATCTACACAATAAAACTCAACTGGACTGTGGTGTTGCATCTCTTTTGTAATGTCCAATTCTTGTGTTGTATAATGTTATGTATTCTATCTATGATGTACAATTAAGAAATATTTAATGCAATATTTTATAATTTTGTCACAGATCAAAAACGAAATGTACCTCAAAGCGAGATCTGTTGATTGATATAAATAAAGCTGCAGGTTTAGGGTAAGATGAGTTCAGCTTACGATTGACACTAACCAATCTAACCTATCTAACCATTCCTAACAATCACTCCCTCGCTAGTGAGACTTAACTCTGGCTAGATACATACTAACTGACTTACCTAACAGCTTGTGGGTTGAGGGAGATTCTATCATACCTGCCAACCTTGAAATCCTCAAATGGGGGAGATTTGTGGGTGTTGTTTGGGAGATTTAATGCTTTAGTTAGAAATTATAGGGAAAACAAAAAATTTCATGGGGAGATGATGCGTGAATGGTCAGAATTTTAGTCTAAAACTAGATGGATTTAATCACAGATCTGCATATACCCGCACTCAGCATCCCTTCGGAAAAAACCCCAATCAAACATGCGCAGTGATATTTGAAAAAAAATATATCTTTAAAAAAAATTATAACAATTTCTCAAAAAAAAAACATTTTTCGGACAATTTTGGCTGTTTTACCCTACAAATTGCGCAATTCAAAAAACCAAAACTGATATGCACATCTACATCATATACTCTCACATCCTATCAAGTTTCATTGGAATTCCTTCATCAGTCTAGAAGGAGTTCCTCTGAAAAGAGTTAATTCTCAAAAAACCCTGTTCTTTAAACATTTTCAATTAGTTTTACCAAAAAATTCAAAACCAGCCATTTGCTATAAAAACCCGTCTAATATGTTTAAAAAGATTCTTAAAGGAAACTGCAAACCAAATATTAAAAAGAAAAAATTATTTTTAAGAAAGTAATAGTATTTTCTCAAAATACCCATTTTTTGGACAATTTTGGCTGTTTTTCCGAAAAAATTGTGCAAATCAAAAAACCGAAACTGATATGCACATCTACATCATATACTCTAACATCATACCAAGTTTTGTTGGAATTCCTTCATCCGTCTAGGAGGCGTTCCTCTGACAAGGATCCAGGTGGTCTGAAGGACAGACGGAGTGCTTCACATTATACCCGAATTTTCTTCGAAAAGTGCAGGTATAAAAAGGGAGTCTTTTTATTTATGTGGGAGACTTGGCAGGTATGTCTATTTTGGAGTTGACAATAAAAATACTAACTTATTAACCTGCTTGTTCAGAAAGGGATTTTATTCTGGAGAGGGCTCAATACATGCTAACTTACCCAACTGCTTGAAGGTTGAAGGAGATTTTATCTGGAGTTAGCAATATAAATACTAACTTATCTACCTGCTTGATCATAAAGAGATTTTATTCTGGAGGGGGCTACATAACAATTATGTATGATACTTATTTACCTAGTCAATGCTAGTAGCTAGTGCTTTATTAACAAACTTAAAAGACTAGTTGCTGCTGGCAAGTCAGTATATTTATTAAAACACTACCTCTGCTTAAATTATGGGAACAACCAGAAATTTTATTCAAAATACTTACATTCTGCTGATGACAGCTTTGCCTCAGTATGATTTTCTCTGGCTACCGGACACTGCCTGTGATACGACTTAAGAATTGTTTACAGTGATGAAAATATACAAGATCATGAATACGTAATTCCTTGGACTTGTGACTTAAAGAAATAAAAAACTTGGTCATGTGACTTAAAGAAATATGAAACCGAAGTGTGACTTTAAGAATGGAAAAACTAATATTTTTGACTTAAAGAAAGGAAGAATTCAGACTTGTGACTAAAAGAAAGGTGGATTAACTCAGGCTTGTATAAACTTAAAAAGGAAAAACTCAGACTTGTGACTTAAAGAAAGGAGGAATTCAGAATAGTGATTTAAAGAACTCAGAAAATCATTTTAATTACCAATTAACCTAAAAATGTTTTTTAAAAAAATGTCACTGATTAAGTTATTAAGATATAAATGAAACCATGTTAACAGTTTAATTTTGGTTTGTTTAGAATCAAGATAAACAACTTGATACTTAAGTTTTCAATTATATGAGTTTATGTTGCTGAACTTGCATTCCTACCTAAACGCCATGTGTAGAAAACAACCCTCACACACTGTAATAATTGATATTTAAAATGATCTTCATTTTCTTATTCTGAACCTTGATAACATACATATGATCCACGTATTATTTAATGTTTTGAGAAGTATATTTAAGTGTTCAATATATCCTACCTGTGTGCATTTAAAGTTATAGTAAAGCATTCCTGATACAACTGCATGTTTAGTTTGTCTTAAAAATATTGTTTTCAATTTATTGCTAAATAAAATGCATTCAATGTTGCTATGATGATCGCTTGCATGTTGTCATTTCTATTGTTGTGGTGATAGCTTGCATCTTTTCATGGTTGTTGCAATGGTAATAGCTTGCATCTTTTCATGGCTGTAACTATGGTGATAGCTTGCATTTGTCATGGTTGTTGCTGTGGTAATGGCTGATGGGGCTTTGTATTATGTTTGTAGGTTCTATGACTCAGGTCGAAGTCCAGACATTGACGTTTCACCCCTGTCTCCTTGTGCATATTAGTAGGTATCATTTAATAAAATCTGTTTGGAGACTGCACATCAGCTAATAAAACTTACTTATGAAACTCACTTATCATTTATGTTTATAACAAGGTTTTTAGACAGTATTTCAGTTATAAAACATACTTATCATTCATGTTTATACCACAGTTTTTAGACATTACTTCAATTAAAGGAACACATTTATCGCTTATGTAAAGTTTATAACATGATTTTTAGACAGCACTTCAATTAAAGAAATATACTCATCTGGTACTTATTGTTTATGTTTATAGCTTGATTTTTAGGCAGCACTTCAGTTAATGAAACACACTTATCGTTTATGTTTATAACATGATGTTTAGACAGCACTTCAGTTAATAAAAAACACTTATTGTTAAGTTTATTACATGATTTTTAGATAGCAAGTCTGTTAATGAAAAGTGCTTCTTGTTTATGTTTTTCACCATTAATAGGGCTTCAACCAATAAGATATACCGTATTATCTTTTATGTTAAGCAGTGTACGGTACTTATAGTTTATGTTTCGAATCATTGAGAGTTTGTCGAGCACAAGTCAATAATTTAAACATGTTATTATTACCTTATTGTTAACAATCATCACATCAGTTATTCAGAAACTTATCAATTATTATTAAGAAAGTACTTAATTATCATCTATATTTATCATTGTAAATACTCCTCCCCACTTCAAAAATGAAAACTGCTTATGTTTTGTACAATTTTGTGTGTGCAAATTAGAGTAACTTATTTTTGATGGTGATTGGTGTGATGGGTTTAAGTTGACATTTTTCTTTCAGTTCATTTTTGTGTTTTTAAAACAATTTTAAAAAAATGAACACAAAGCTTTCAGTATATGTCTTTACTTAATGTTTTATTTTTTATCGGTTTGTTTGAATATTTTAACTTACAGTTTTAACAGAATCTTTTAGTTGAGAAGTTTATTCACTTTAATTTTGAAAAGACACAACATCTCACCTTAATAAGCAATAATATTGCAAAGTACAAAGTCAGTACGACTTGCTAAAGACCTGTAATTATGTAAATACATGTTTAGGTATACATAAAGACTATGTCATGGTATAATTTGTTGATTATTAATTATATGAACTTTAACCTTATTTTAGCGGCAGTCATGTGCACTCTTTGTATGATCTGTTGGTGTGGTTTGAGATCTGTGAACTGGCACCTAATGGAGAGTAAGTTTACATTAGATTCAAATACTTCAAGATGAAAAAGTTTCTGGTAGGGTATAAAATTTTCCCATATATCATATGCGACAAAAAAATTATCAAAGCGAAATATGGTTTGTATAATAATTGCTTTGCAGAGAACACAAAACAATGAAATTCAATAAAAATGTATGTACCTGAAAAACAAACTTATTTGACCCAAGCGAACATTTCTGAATGTAGAGTAATGTGCGATGATCGTATGAAAATACTGTTCAATTGATGGACAGGTACATGTTCTCATAAAATTTCTGTTTCAGTACCAACATTTAGGGACATTTAATGCAGGTCTGTCCGTTCTTGTATGCATCTGTTTGAACATGTTTTTTTATACACCCGCAAATTTTCGCAGAGCCTATTATGCTATCACACTGTCTGTCTGTCTGTGGAGTGAACCTTGTGACCGCAACTAGTCGTACAGTTTACGATCGAATCTTTCGAAATTTAGTGTGTGTGATGGGAATCATATGAAGATGTGTATGTGGTAAAGGGGGATGTTTTGTCAATTATAACCAGAGTTATGGCTCTTTTGGACTTATATTGGGGGTGTATAATGCTCCACTATGCAATGCTCTTGTTGTTACTGGAGTACATCTTTTGCAGACTATGCCCAGTAAACTCTGTCACTTTAATACTGGTAAGAATCCAAATAAAAAGGTGAAATTTGAACATTTTCTATTTAAGGTTGCTAGCATATTGCCCTTTAACCCTGGTAAATTTATTTAGAGTGGAAACTCTGTTTATTTATGTGTAATTTTAAAAGTGATAAATTTACAACAAACTACATAATTACATAATAATTTTAAATATTAAATTGAATGAAAATGTTTTTAGTCCATCTGGACCGAAGGTCCAAGGTGGACTTTTCTCATACAGATCCTGTCCGTCGTCCGTCCGTCTTCTGTTGTCGTTAACTTTTCATGTTTTTGACTTCTTCTCCTGAACCAATGGACCATTTTTTTCAAACTTGGTAGGAAGAATCCCTAGGGGAAGGGGATTCAGATTCGTTCAAATGAAGGGGCTGGGCCACTAGGGGGAAAAGGGGGAAAAATTGGCAAAATTTCAAAAAACTTCTTCTAATAAACTAGAAGGCCTAGAGCTTAATGTTTTGGTATGTAGTAACTTTAGGGCATGGAGAACCAAGTTT
>JAUMGZ010232857.1:0-10963 GCA_032359645.1 Pododesmus macrochisma
AGGTCCAAGGTCACGGGGTTTAAGGTCAAGGTCATTGACACTTCTTAAGACTTACGGGTTAAATTAAATACATTTTCAAAAAAAAATGGAATACTCAGGTGACCGTTAAGGCCCCATGGGCCTCTTGTTGGTTATTCGAATGAAGCGTGAAACAAGACAGGTTTCAATGGGGTAAATTGGCCTCCTGTTTACGGTCCACGCTGGTAACATAGAATATGTTTACTGTCAAGGCAGCAAATCAGAATCCTAGAATTTTATTTGCAGCATGACAAGCCTGTATGCCTCCAAAATGTACAGCACTGAATGCAATTCCCTATAATTGTTTACATATAAATTTATCGTACGAAGTTCCATGACATCGTATGACCTTTAACTATAATTTTACCCATATAAAAAAACTGTAAAACCTGTTTCAAATATTACACTTTAGTTTGTGTAGTATCGTATAGTATTGTATATTTAGTATTGACAAGCAACAACAAACATATATTTTGCATTTATCGCAAACTTAACTATATTTCATTTTACACAACCCATAACGACATACGAAAGTGTGAAGCATAGCCTTAGTAGTCAAATGTCTGACGAAAGTTTCCGCTATGTTATTTTTGGTGACTTTATCGTTGCGCCAACCTTGTAGAATTTGTGCACGCAAACTTTGTGGAGATTTTATGAATAATTGAAAATCTTACAGAGGATATTGTGTTTGTTGCTCCGTCATCTTTGATTGTTTGTCGGACTTCCTTTAAATATTGACCCTTAAATTAAGTGTGAGCCAAGTGAAATACACTGCATTTTTATTCGTATATATTCTGCTACTAAGATAAACTTAAACTTAGCACAAAGGTGTTACTTGGGAAGGCGGAGTGTCGCGTACCAAAATTGGGGTCGTGAAGTCAAGGTCACGGGGTGAAGTCTTAGTTTTTCGTATGCCTTCGCTTGTCCGCTCCATTTTTCCCACACTATTTCCCGCAGAAACCTGAAACTTGGCACAAAGGTACAACTTGGGAAGGCGGGGTGTCGCGAACCATTATTGGGGTCGTGAGGCCAAGGTCAAAGTAATGGGGTCGAGTATAAGTTTTTGTATGCTTACACTTGTCTGGTCAATTTTCCCTCACTATTTCATGCAGCTACAATGTTCCTCAAACTTGGCACAAAGGTACAACTTGAGAAGGCGGAGAGTCGAGTACTAAAATTGGGGTCGTAAGGTCAAGACAATAAACAAATTCCGCTAGTCCAGGCCATTCCTTCCACACTATTTCACAGCAACCTCAAACTTCGGAAGGCGGAGCATCGCGTACTAAAATTAAGGTTGAGGGGCCAAGGTCAAGGCCACGGGGTCTACGCCAACCAAACTTCATACAACTATAAAATATTTGAAGTCGATTAATTGTGACCATGTTTTATCTCATTTTCATATCAAGTGACACCTGTTTGGTCGAAATTGAGATATCGTCCGATTTTAATAAAAGCTGGTATATAGGGTTAATTGTGTACTGCAAACAAGGGGAAATGGTAATAAAAGACTTTGCTTTTTGTACGTTGGACAACTTGCCTAAAGGTAAGACTTGCTCACTGCTAATTTAAAATAAGCATAGTACACTGTTAGGTTTAAGGTGCAGTTAGTGAGCCATATAAATAAAGTATTTATTAGGTCACCAGAGCCTTATTAAAGGGACCGTTGTGCGTCGTGCGTTAACAATTACATTTTAAACTTAAAGTCCAGTTCTGCTGAAGGGATTTCATTAAAACTTCACAGATGGTTCAGTATACTGTCCTGAAAAAGTGTAGTTTTCAGACCTGTCAGACATCTCAGATGGCCACTGGCGGCCATTTTGAAAATCTGTTTTTCAAAAAAACAGTATTGCCAATTATCTTAAAAATGGTAGATTTTTTGTGTACATATGTACATTACAAAGTTGTAAGAAATTCAACAAAGAATATTTCAGCATAGTTTCAAGGTCACAGGGTCAAAGGTCAAGGTCATGGACACATCGAAAGATAGAAAATGCTCATTTATCAAAAACTGTACACTTTTTGTATACACATATGTATAAAAGAGTTGTAGGGAATAATGAGAGAAATATTTTGACAAAGTTTCAAGGTCACGGGTCCCAGGTCAAGGTCACTGACACTTCTGAAGACTGAAAATGTAAATTTTCTCCAAAACGTTAGAAATTTTGTATACTCATATGTATTAGAGAGTTGTAGAAAATAATGTGATGAATATATTGACAAAGACAAGGTCATAGGTTTCAAAGGTCAAGGTCACAGACACTTCAGAAGCCTTTAAATGCCATTTTTCTCAAAAACAGTAGAGCTTTGTATACTTATATGTATAAGATAATTGTAGTAAATAATGAGAGAAATATTTTGGCAAAGTTCCAAGGTCGCGGGGTTCAAGGTCAAGGTCATTGACACTTCTTAAGACTGAAAATGCAAATTTTCTCCAAAACGGAAGACTTTTTGAATAATTAAATGTATAAGAGAGTTAAAGAAAATAATGTGAGGAATATTTTGACAAAGATTCAAGGTCAAAGGGTTCAAAGATCAAGGTCACAGACAACTTCAGAATCCTAAAATGCCATTTTTCTCAAAAACTGTACACTTTTTGTATACAAATGTATAAAAGAGTTGTAGGGAATAATGAGAGAAATATTTTGACAAAGTTGCAAGGTCACGGGGTTCAAGGTCAAGGTCACTGACACTTCAGAAGACTAAAAATGCCAATTTTCTTGAAAAGTAAGACTTTTTGTATACACATGTGCATTAGGCAATTGTAGAACATAATGCAAAGAATATTTTGAGGGCCTGATATGACTTGTTTAAAGTTTGCCTTTCAGTGTCCTACAATACTTATACCTCTGAGCACTACTATTTAAATGTATTCAAGCTAATTTACTCAGCTGCTTGACCAAATTTGACCAAACATTATGCCGTCCCCATATTACTATAGCTGTTTCCAGAACATTAAGGTCGGATCCATCAATCAATCGCACCCAGGAGTAAAATTTGAACATGGCCATTTATTAGGTAGCTGCTAGTTTGCAAATAAAAGAGGCCAGTTCCCATCCCAGTGGGGGCAAAAAGGGGTCAAATTAAGTACATTTTGAAAAAAATGGATTACTCAGTGACCGTTAAGGCCCATGGGCCTCTTGTTAATTAAATGGCTACCAGTTCAGATAAGTATTGTTGGGTATCCTGGTTTGGCAAAAATAGCCTTTCTAGGAGAAAACTGTTTCCGGTGGTATATTTGGTGACTGGAAACACTAGGAAAAAGCAACTTTCAAGAGCTACATGCCATTTTGGCGGCTGTCCTATTTTCGACATTGGGAGTTGTAGTTATTTTTTTTCGGCGCAGCCGGTTAATTTGGCTTTTGTATGACGTAAGTTAAAAGTACTTAACTTAAGACCATGTCATGTCAATGTTGACGAAAAGTGACCGAACTAACTGAAAACAGGTTGCTGTTTGAAAGGACACGTGAACAAAGTTTATTCTAAAATTAATATTCTAAAATTAAAACGTTAATATCCGTACATTTACACGTCTTCACGTGACAAGAAATGATTTTTCCAACTATGTTAATATTTCAATGTTGTGACCGCTCCGTGTTTGGAGACTACTGCTTGCTTAAAGTACTTAATAGACTGGTTCTCTGTCATGTTACTTTTTAGCCAGGTGATATGCTCCGCGGATCGCAAAGCAGTGTATCGAAAAGGAAAGAGGGACTTTGCCTATTTCCTGTAGTAACAAATACCCGGATCTCTTCGTACGTCGCCCTAACTCAAATAATTCAGCGCGCCGTACTGTCCTTTAAGAAAATGAAGCAATCGTGGAGAGTAGAAGATAACGACTGGGTCATTCGGGTTAACGTCGCCCGTGTTCTCACTATACTTTCGGTTGTATTCCTACGCAAGCGAAAACTGCGCAGTTCGTTTGTCTATATCTGTGAAAGCAGCCTTACTACCTCAAGGGGACCAGAATGAAGACATTTTCAATATACATATTTTTAAACAAAAACGTGTATTATGATAACAGGGTCATAACATTTTTCCTGTAAAGTTATACCCCTATACTGTTAACTGCGCTGATTATCTTTTTTAAGCTAATTCTTCGATAACGGAAACGCCGTTGCATGGGCTCATCCTTCTTTCTGAACTATCGCTATTACTTTCATTTCCCGTTCCTGTCACCGCTTCTTTCCTGTCCTATCTTTTGGTTTTTCTCCTTTGGTATTTTGTCGCTATATCGGTGAAATATTCTGGACATGACGTTAAACCCTAATATAATAATTATAATAATTCTTGTTATTATTATTTCATTTTTAACGTTTATTCCAAGAGTTATTGCCCTTTAATGACTTGTTTATCTTGTGCATGCATGTAGCCATGTCTCGGGATGATATGTATATTATCTCATAACTCGTCTTGAGATATTTAACATACATACCACCCCTTGTCTGAGATAATACTATCTTGAACAGAAAAAGGTACTAGATCCTACTAATATTAGATGTGCAGTTCAGTCATGCTCTCATTCTTGTTCAAAAGGGATTGGGTGGGGACTTTGGATTGCCCTGCAATAATTTATGCTTGTTTTAAAAAGGTTTATTCTAAAATTTTCAAATACTGGTGGTTTGAGACGTCTTTTTTGCGGGTTAATTGGGAAGGTTCAGATCAGGTGTCGATTTAACCGAACCATTCAATTCAAGTTGTTCTGCGTTTGACGTTGGCGTGATACTGTTTTACTGTCATTTGAAATTTATTGGAAATTGCCTTTGTCGTCAGTCCCTTTGATTAAAATGCCATCCTTCCTAAAATTACATGATAATGCATGCTGTATAAATAAGTTGTATTGACATTTACATAAATATCATGATGAGCATATCATGATGAAAACGAACGTTTTGTTCATTTAAGCATTGGACTGCTTTCAGTTGTTATTTATGTCTCCTATGAATGCCAACTGAAAGCAGGTCAATACATATATTTACCCTATACCTGTACCACAATGCAAAGTTTACCTATTGGAGTCAATGGTTACCTCCCCTTACATCTCGCGAACGGGTTAAAAGCCGTGGAAACGTTTTAGAAATGTTTGGAGATTTTAAAATGTAATGTGAATAATATATTGTTCGATCTAAATATGAAATTTGGGGTTTTTTTTATTTCTTTTTATTTTGTTTTTCTACACAATATTTTTTTGTGGATAATCTAAACGATAAGCAATAATTGATGGCATTTTTTGGCGATATGCATGTGAACGGTACTTGGTTTGGATATATAGAGGCATTGCAATGCGATTAAATGTTTTACGTAGAAGCTCGTATTTGGGTTTTTCAAGACGCCTTTGAACGTCATTGTAGCACGTTTCATTTTGCAATTGTGTATGCATATCTTAACAACAATTGTACCTTGTGCAATTAAAATAAATACTATGCAATAATGCTAGTTTTTATATTCTTTAGAAATTTGAATTACAAAAGTTTGTTAATTCGTTGATTCTTCGGGATCATCCAATTCTTCTGTTTGCATTTTATCTATTTTTGGACGAACACAGTACATTTCTATAAGAATGAGAAGAGTAGCAATACACATGAACGTTCCAGACACAATCCATGATATGGTCCATGTCCCAGAAATGTCTTTAAACAAACCTGAAATGCATATAATTAAGGAATGTCAATATTAATATTAAAAACTAGAACATGAAACGACCTCAGAAAAAAGCACATATACAATTATAATGTAATGAAGGAAGCATCATGAGTTTCTTTTAAATCTAGAAGTTAAACCAGGTGTTTATAAGCTTTACCTGCTACACATGCGTCACCTTTCATGATGTATCATTGTCAATGCTGGATATTGCGACCATTGTAAAGGTATACTTAGGCGTACCACCGATAAGTGTAAAGAGACGTAAAACACCGCCAGAGAGCTGTTGTAACACTTGCATTAAAAATAAAAATATATTGAATTTACATTTACATTTCTCTGGAAACGTAAGCTGTGAGGCAAAACAACACAGAAAAAAATGATTGAGGACTTGTTTTGAGATAATTATGAATTAATTTCCATGTCATATGGTTTTTATAAAATACATTACATGTGATCATATGATCATGTTGTGTTAATTGGTGTCGTTTTTTCATGTCTGTTTATTGTTTTGCAGGTATTTCATAACAGCTATTATACATATATTTGTAGTTTAAAATTGTTGTTCTACACTCGAAAAGATTTCGAATGTGGAGTTTAACGTCTTCAGCGTACCAATATGGCTATTAGGATACGGACACTCGAAAAGATTGTATTTTGACGTCTTGTACGGAAAAGACAGGATTTTTTTAGCATGCAACTTTTATTATGGTTTAGAAACGGGTGCGTTATGCTTACCAATCAGAGGCAATACAGCCACGCTAAACAATGCGTTGATCACCACAACGAGACAGACACCAGATGGCAATCGTTCAATTCCAACTGCTTCCACCAACATTAAGGGCATCAGAGTGTACAATGTACCTGGCAGTATACCAACCACGGCTGCATATATAGAAAGTGACGTCATTGACGTCATCAGTGGAACACAAGTCTGTGTTACACCACTTACACCCATAAACAGAACAAAAACAAGTCTTGATGATAATAAGTTTAGGTCGAGAAACCATCCTACCAATATCCGAGCAAACAATTCACAAATTCCTACAACAAACATCGCGAACGCTCCATCATTCTTTGAATAACCAATAACCTCAATATACGGCGGTAACATATAGAAATTACACGCGTAAGCAGTTGCTGTTAACATAAAAGCCAATGCGTATAAGATAAATGACTTGTTTTTCAAGAGTCTAAAATCTAGTGTAAAAGAATTCAAAATAAATTTTATCACTGTAACAAACTTTGTGTTTTGCGATGTTTTCTCTGCTGACTGTTGATCTTGTTCAATATTGCACTTTGTGGATGGTCTATGTATAAGCTCGATATCCGCAGGCATGGAAGACGTCCTCCTGGTGTGCAGGTGTCCATATTGGGGTTTGTTGAAAATAAAAAGAGACATTGTTGAAACAGTGTCTTTATCTTTAAACAAAGCGCCATCGTGAAGATTGATGATTTTATTTGATCCACGTAGAGGCGATATGTGAAACTTGTCATGTGAACTACTAAAACTGAAGCTAGTACTATTTGCTACGGTTGCTAATAGATTGCTTGACAAGAAATTCTTTTCTTTTTTAGCATAGTTCAAAGTAGACTCTGATGTTCTAGTGCATAGTTTGCCGTATTCGTCGACTTCTCTTGAGTTTTTATCATCGTTGTGATCGCTTTCAACCAGTTCTTTTGTATCACTGATGTTGTCAGGAGTGCTTTCTTGTTTCGTAAGATTTACCGGCTGGCGAATTATTGTCGCCCCTATACACACCTGCAGCATTATTGCACTCATGATCATCAATCCTCCTCGCACGTCAAACATTTCAAACAAGTAAGTGTATATATAAGGTAACATAAAACCGCCTATGCCACTTGCAGACAGCATTATGCCATTAGCAAGGCCTCTTCGCTTTTCGAAAGTTAAATTCAGCACGGTTATACATGGTACATATGTAAATGAGTATCCAATTCCTGAAAAGGGAAACAATTTGAAATTTGTATTCAATTTGCTATAAGTAATAACATCCATAAGCACTAAATTGATATACATTTAAAAAAAAAAAAAGTAAGTAGTTTTTCCATTGCTGTTCCGTTTGAATTGATATTAAACACGCTTGAAATAAGTTTTCATTTATATTGATTCTCGTTTTGCTGACAGTTAACATTTTACAAAAATGCAACATGTTTAAGACTCATAAATATGAAAATTGACTTGTCATTTATTATTTGTTTTAATTTCTCAATATTAAAAGTTTTTGTAAGATAGATATAAATATTAAAGTACACAAAACAAAGGGTTCCATGTGAACAAAACACTGACATATTACCAGCTATTACACTGTGCGTTAGGAACATCATTTCTACACTTTGAACAAAGGAACTCAAGAAAAAGCCAACTCCAATTAGAACTCCTCCGAAAAACATAGTTCCACGAAAAGTGAATTTCAAGCACAGAGAGTTCGCAATCGGACCTTAAAGGTAAACGAAACGTATTCACATGCAATTGTTAGTTTCAATCATTTTATTTTATCAAAAATATTTACCGTTTTGAGTGTCTCGATAACCTGGAAAGCTAAACTGAATAAAGCTTTTATTTCTACTAAATCGACCAAGTCAAGTTTGTTAAAGGTTTAAGGCCAGACAAAGATCGGCACCTCGGAATGGACGCTAATTTTGATATCCTGTTGTACAAGAATGATTAACCCCATGGCACGATACATGTACTATTGTCCTATTACAAAGCATTACTAGAATTTTGATTGACTGATCGTCTTGGTCCGTAAACACTAGACCCAATGTTCCAATAGGAACAGTTCTCTTCCAAATAGGGCAAGCGACGATCGTCTTCCACGCAGCGCTGGAGGAACACAAAAAAACTATCAAGTACTGAAGGTATAACTGATTCAAGTTATACAAAGTTATCAAGAATAGTCGTTTAGAATTAACTTGTGAATCACTAAACAAAAACTATTTTTTGCAATTCACATGACATTTCTGGATTATTTTATTACAATAAGAGGTTATTTGAAGCAATAAAAAAGGCATTTTTCCGCGAACATTGTAGCTTCCTTCAAACAGGGTGTACCTGTCCGATTAAGTATATGTATCTGAAGCTTGTTAATATACATCAATAAAATTGACATACATTACTAATGTTTGTCCGGATTTTCACGCTGTGACGTTAAATTGCTTTTTCGTCAATCACATCATTGGTTATAGACTGCACGAGGTATGCCGGCAGCACATCACCAAGGTTTCAATAATAAGCACAACACAAAGAGGCCACTAAGCAATGTTTTACTGGGCTTAGTTACGTTATTTTAATAGGCGGCTTTTCCTTGTTTTGATTGGAAACTTGTTGACCTCCTTTTTAACCAACTTTTCCAACTTCACAAAAGGATTAAGTCTGAAAACGGACGTAAGTCTGGCTAAGAGTAAGAACTTGCGTCAGTCTCGATAACGCCAGTCTTTACAGAAAGAAACATAAGTTGTGTAAAAACAACAATAAATCAAACTAATAACGTCATTCATAAGGATAACAAGAAAGTGAAAGCATTAACTTAACAGGAGAAAATGATTATTTAGCAAAGATATATTTGTAGATGAATATGTATACTTAAGACTTTTTGTCTCGTGCGGGAAATGGAAAGGTTGATTTCCCATTAAGAAATAGCTATACAAAACCAAACTATAAGACTCGTCTTATCAAATTTCAGCAATCAATAGAGGGTATATTAGTACCGAACCGTGATTAATTATTGCTGAACATGTACTGATATTCAATGGAAGAAAAAAGGTACCCTTATTGATATTTACAATGTACATGTAACAATACAATTAGAGAGTTTAATTAAAAAGGGGTAGCATTTTAGGGCAGCTGAACTAGTACTTGATCCTCATGTGGTAACACTTTCTGTACAAAATAAGGTATGCAAATCTAGTCACTCATTGTTAACAACGTTGTACAGTAAGATCAATTCTTTAGCTCGATCGGTAGTGCGTTGGGCTCCTAACATAGTGGTCCAGTATATTGTTCTGCCTCTGTTACAGTTGGGGCCCTGGGCGGGTGACTCTACAAGCATATGCTTCAAAGCAATGCAAGAGTCGGTTCTCTAAAATCGCTTCGGAGCTTTGTAATTTACCTCAAGTAAATGACAAGGACGCCATAGGAATATGTCACCTAGTGTTAACAACGTTACTACAACTTGTACTATAGAAATATTCCTTTAGTTCGATTGGTATAGTGTTGGACTCCTAACATAGGAGTCCAAGGTTCGAAACTCGACAGAGCCGGATATTTTCTGCCTCTGTTACATAGTGTTAACAACAGTGGTAAGGAAAGGGAGCTTAGTGCACCAGATGAACTCCGACAAATTATACAAGAAGGCTGATATATTTGCCTAGACAGATAATAACATCCGTCACACTGATGCAGTGACAGTGCGTATAAACACAGGTAATCACCCACATATTGAGATCCTTTCGAGATAATCGAGATACAAAAGATAATTGATGAGGTTGTTTAAGAAATGCTTGATGCTGATATCGTCAGTAGATCACTGGTTTCCGGTTGTACCTGTACATATAGATAAATAAGAGGGCGTATAAGGTTTTGTGTTGATTTTCGACATTTAAACAATATTACGAAACTCCTTGTTTATACCTATATTTTATAGTTAAGGATATGTAGCAGTATAATGTAATACTCGTTCTTTTCCTGTGCTTGATCTCAGGTTAGTGTATTTTCAAATATTAATGGGCCTTCAGTTGTGGCTGGCCTCGAATTTATTATGTGTTTTATTGCCATTTGGTTTTTCTTTTCCTTTGTCGTAAGTCCCTCTTATTCAAATGCCGTTCTTCTTTAATGTATTTGAGGCAGATTCCAAAAATCGTCCGTCAATATATATTAAGATACTAGTACATGCTGGAGCCATTTTAGTGTCCATAACATCCCACTTATTTTTAATTCATGTTTCAGATCATAGCACGCATACATCTTTAATATGTTATGTGCTTCAACTTTACAAAATACATACCAAGTAATGACTGCATAAACGCACACGTGCTACCTACTGCAGAAGTTGTACTTGCACTTGCTTTGTAAAATTGCATCAACTCCGTTGCCAGAATACCATAAGACTTTATGCTGCCTATAGTTATCAGATAGATAAGAAACGTGGCTGAAATAAAACACCAACATGTAGTAACTACTATATCACAAAAAGTACAAGAAAACATTGAAGCATCAAATTCGCCGGGAAAAGTAAGGTTATTTGACTACAAAATGTAAACCTGACCTACCCCAAAGTAGGTTCTG
>JAUMGZ010232868.1:0-14203 GCA_032359645.1 Pododesmus macrochisma
ATATGTCAACCTAATGTGTCAACCTAATGAGTCAACCTAATAAGTCAACCTAATGTGTCAACATAATGAGTCAACCTGATGATTCAACATAACAATTCAACCTAATGTGTCAACCTAATGTGTCAACCTAATGTGTCAACCTAATATGTCAACCTAATAAGTCAACCTAATGTGTCAACATAATGAGTTAACCTAATGATTCAACATAATGATTCAACCTAATGTGTCAACCTAATGAGTCAACATAACAATTCAACCTAATGAGTCAACCTAATATGTCAACCTAATGTGTCAACATAATGAGTCAACCTAATGAGTCAACCTAATCTGTCAACCTAATGTGTCAACCTAATGTGTCAACCTAATGATTCAACCTAACGTCAGTCAACTTGATGAGTCAACATAATGAGTCAACATAACAATTCAACCTAATGTGTCAACATAATGATTCAACCTAATGAGTCAACATAACAATTCATCATAATGAGTCAACCTAATGTGTCAACCTAATGTGTCAACCTAATGAGTCAACCTAATGTGTCAACCTAATGTGTCAACCTAATGAGTCAACCTAATGATTCAACATAATGATTCAACCTAATGAGTCAACATAACAATTCAACCTAATGAGTCAACCTAATATGTCAACCTAATGTGTCAACCTAATGAGTCAACCTAATAAGTCAACCTAATGTGTCAACATAATGAGTCAACCTAATGAGTCAACATAACAATTCAACTTAATGAGTCAACCTAATGAGTCGACCTTATGTGTCGACCTAATGAGTCAACCTAATGAGTCAACCTAATATGTCAACCTAATGTGTCAACCTAATGAGTCAACCTAATAAGTCAATCTAATGTGTCAACATAATGAGTCAACCTAATGATTCAACATAATGATTCAACCTAATGAGTCAACCTAATGAGTCAACCTAATGAGTCAACCTAATGTAAGTCAACTTAATTAGTCAACCTTTTACTAAATAGCAATTTTGTGTCATAAATAATGTTATATTAATTGCATTGACATAAAAAGGAACACAGTAAGAATTAAATTTGACATTCAAGAATTTCCTTGAACAAGAATGCTTTATACTAACCATTGAAAAAGAAAAGTATGTGTATTTAAGAAAAGATTTCTTATTAGACTCTGAGTTTCTGTATACTCTATAGGAAGTGACACACCAACTTGAGGGTGAACTTATTATACTAATTCAGTGCATTAAATAACAAAGCATATTTATAGTGTTTTAACTTTCCAAAGGAAGGAGACTAAAGTACAGACATAATCTGCACCCTCAGACATACATTGACGTAAAGGAATAAGATTAACATTTACTGTTAAATGTTCAAAAGTTTCAAAATTATGCACTATGTTATACAATGATTATTGCTTACT
This sequence comes from Pododesmus macrochisma, assembly GCA_032359645.1. NCBI lineage: Eukaryota > Metazoa > Mollusca > Bivalvia > Pectinida > Anomiidae > Pododesmus > Pododesmus macrochisma. Next base: position 1,403 of record JAUMGZ010232868.1, read on the forward strand.
CATGGGACTTTTAATACTAGTTTCTTCAGATTTTGTTCTTGTTTTATAAATAACCCAACTAACTTTTTCAAAATTTTCACAAATCAGTAAAAGTATATTTTATTATTCGTCGAAAAAACTGTTGTTAATAACACTAATTAATAATGAAGTTGGATTTACGTGGACAAATATAAATACATTATAAAGATATAAGTCATAAGTATATATATAAGAACAATCAAAATGTGTAAATGGTAGTTTAACACAAATGTATACCCTAACTATCAGTCACACAATATTATGCCATTAACAAGTCACAAAATATATTATACCCTTACTAGTCAAAAAATATTATGCCATAACACGTCACAAAATATTAAACCATAACCAGTAACAAAATATTATGCCATAACTAGTCAAAAAATATTATGCAATAACCAGTCACAAAATATTAAACTCTAACTAGTCAAAAAATATTATACCATAACTAGTCAAAAAATATTATACCATAACTAGTCACAAAATATTATGCCATAACTAGTCCCAAAATATTATGTCATAACTAGTCAAAAAATATTATGTTATAACTAGTCACAAAATATTATATCATAGCTAGTCACAAAATATTATGCCATAACTAGTCACAAAATATTATGCCACAACTAGTCAAAAAATATTATGTCATAACTAGTCACAAAATATTATGTCATAGCTAGTCACAAAATATTATGCCATAACTAGTCACAAAATATTATGCCATAACTAGTCACAAAATAATATGTCATAACTAGTCACAAAATATTATGCCATAACTAATCACAAAATATTATGCCATAACTAGTCAAAAAATATTATGTCATAACTAGTCACAAAATATTATGCCATAATTAGTCAAAAAATATTATGCCATAACTAGTCACACAATGTTATACCATATCTGGGCCACAGTATTATACCCTAATGAGTCGCACAATATTTTACCCAAACTACATATGTAGTCACACAACAGTATACCCTAAATATATACTGTGTACACAATGTCCCTAACTAGTCACACAGTATTATACTCTAACTAGTCACACAATATCATACCTTAACTATATACACCGTGACTATCATACCTTAACTATATACACACTATCCCTTATTAGTAAGTCACACTATATTATACCTCCATCACACAGTATTATATACCCTTACAATTCAGTCATACAATATTATACTCTAACTATTATCTTGATTAATTTCAAAAAGTAAATTATCAATACATGAACTGTTCATTACAGCTGTGTGTATACTGTGTACATACTCTTATTTTTTTTATACCTGCAGTACATTATTAAAAGGCGGTATATGTACAGTAATGTTATACAGTGGCCCTAATCAGTAATGTACGGGTGGTGTAGGTTAAGTCTAAAATAGGATCAAGAGGAGAGCTTTAATTATCCTCTTCAGGTTAAAATGTCCACAATTCCTAATATGATATTAATAAAATCAGTCCTTTTGATAAGCCAGTCAAAAGAAGTTTTATGTCAGCGAAAAGCTAATCCGAGAAGCTGTTGTATATAGTGAAACAGTACGAAAATATGTTGTAGCATGTTACGACACTGCAATATTATAATACAAACAATAGTATTAAAACACGTGTTTGACAGTGTGTAGGCATTGTTTGTAGACTTAGTCAATACTGAAATCATTGAGATAGGCTTTACAGAGTATATCTTTGATAGGCTTTACAGAGTATATCATTTATATGTAAATAGGTACATTATATTTAATGAATAAGCTCATTCAACTATTACATTCTTCAACGTTGGCAGTATGATATAGTGTGCATTCTTCCGTTGTCAGGAATTTTAAAAATGGTTGGATATATTGCTCATCTTGTTGGATTATCAGTTAATTCTACTGTGTTTTAGCCAAAGAAAAATGGTAAATATATTAATATATGATTTTTGTCACAAAATGTCTTGTTTTAAAGTCAATTTGGGACATGAATTTTCTTTATTTTGTTGACAGACAATTTTAGGTAGGTTCATATTTTGAATTATAACATTAGACATCTAGTAGTCCTACTAATTGTTGAATAATTTTACTTCTGTAAAGTTAAAAATGGTGAATGAATGGTTGCCTATAGTAAAGTCTAACTTTGTTCAACTGAACATAAAACATTTAACAAATAAACACATCTCTCATATTGGGTGGTGTATAATATTACTTGCTACTACAAGTGGGACCTCAAATTTATTCAAAAAAATGAATACACAAATTTGACACAATGCATCTGAAAACAACGAAGAGTTCCAATTTTTAAATATCTTCATGTGAAATGCATCCTTATTGTGCCTCCTTGAAAGATAACATACATCACCAATCTTCTAGCTCTAAAACAGCAACATCTACAACAAATAATATTTGCATAATTACTATAAAAGGCTGGCGAAAAAGCAGTCTGATTAGTTTTGTAGCAACCCAAGTCGTCAACAATCACTGCACGTGTACATGTTTACTAACAATATTCGACATGTATACCTTTGTTAAATTAATTCAAGGTCTCCTGTTAAATGTCTTGACTTATATAACCTAGAATTTTAGAAGCTAAATTCATGTTTTCCATTGTATTAATTATCTTAAATTACACACATGTTTAAAAAAAAAAAAAAAACTGATATATAATACATTGCTCTGGACCACTCATGTGGAGAAAACATTGATAGAAAATTTGTATTGATTCAGTCCATCTATAAAAAGTATGGTTCCCTGTAAAAAGTGATATTGACCGCTTGCATGGAAACAAGTGGACTGAAAATTGAAAAGTGATATTGAACAAGATCTTATAAAACTTGTACGTTGTCCTGTCTTTAAATGTCCGTATGAATAAAACAAATACAACCTTTTGATTTCAGTGGATACATTGTTTAATTGACCTCAGAAGAAAAACTGACCTTGGATGAAGTCCTTGGTCGATATTTATTCTGCCATTAATGAATGTGTTAAATATTGAATCAGATGAAATACATTAAATGAAGTTAGTTATGATTGTAAAACATTAAATCAACATGGAATATTGATAGAATATATACATATTGTATTTAAACAAAGTAGATTACTGTATAGTTGAAACTTAACAAAAAGTAGAATATTGGCAGAATTAATCACAAAAAATGGTAAAATGGTTAGAAGTATACCAACAGTAGAATGTTGACAGAAACATACCAAAAAAGCCAGGATTATATTTGTCAGATAACATAACTCTTATTACCCCCAAAGAAGAATATTGAAATAGTTTTATATACCCAAAGAAGAATATTGAATGAGTTTTATATACTATAGTATAAATCTAAAGAAGAATATTGAATGAGTTTTATACACCAAAAGAAGAATATTGAAAGAGTTTTATACACCCAAAGAAGAATATTGAATGAGTTTTATACACCCAAAGAAGAATATTGAATGAGTTTTATATACTATAGTATACACCTAAAGAAGAATATTGAAAGAGTTTTTTATATACTATAGTATACACCTAAAGAAGAATATTGAATGAGTTTTATATACTATAGTATACACCCAAAGAAGAATATTGAATGAGTTTTATACACCCAAAGTAATATTTTGTTTAATAGAATAGCACACCCAGGAGTAAAATTACAATTTATAGTATAATATTACTAAAGTAAAATGTTGATAGAATAATAATTACCAAAGATAAAATGTGGATAGAATAATATATAATAAAGGTAAAATATTAGTAATATTATTATCCAAAAGTAAAAGAATTATAAAAATTAAATCCAAACTCCAAAGCAAAAGTAGAAAAATTGGTAAAAAGTCTGTTATGTTTGTTGTATATATACTAAGCAGAATATTGATAGACTATGTTTAAAGTAAAGTTGTATGTGGCATTTTGGATAATGAAGATGTAAAGACGAAGAAATTGTTACAATTAATGTTAACACATTATTTAAGTTAGACCAACATTTATCAGAGAACTTTCAGTCAGAGAAGAGTTGTTTAGTGATGTATTTTCTAGATCATAAAAATAATTTGATTAATTTTACATCAATTGCATGTAATCTAAAAAATGATGTACATCAAATTCAGATAATAAATCCTTTTAAAATAGATATAGAGTTGTGAAGTAAGGAACTGTTTATTGATACATCAACATACATCTTAATACTTTATTCTCTTTTTAAGTGATGGAGATATTTTTCTGAAATTTGGTGAAGGTAATTAAACAAAGCTTCAGATTTTGTCCTTGTTTGGTTTTGAGGAACATAGAATATATAATGTAAATTCCCTCAACATTTTCATAAGATTTGGAAAGATTTATCAAAGGTTTGATAATATGAAGCATATCACAAGAATGTACCTAATAAATACGTTATCCAACCTTTTAATAGATAATTTTTTTTAATGCACCATAATCATAGCTGTATATATGACAGTGGAGATAATTCAGGCTATATTGACAAGCTTAATATCAGATTCATTAAGTCATTTGAGTTCCCCATAACCAGTTCAAGTGTTTAGATGAAAGTTTGTGTGCTCATTTGGTGACTGAAATGATTTGTTCACTATTTCAAAAATAAATATTCAAGATGAAATCGTTAACTTTTGCTTTAAACGACATCTCCTCTGAAAATAATAGGCAGATTTCAACCAAGTTTGACAGGAAGCATCCTTGGGGGAAGGGGATTCAAGATTGTACAAATGAAGTCTCTGACAACCCAGGAGACAGATGGATGGGCCAAAAGGGGTAAAGTTGACAGCTTGCCTTTAAATGACATCTCCTCTGAAACTACTTGGCAGATTTTAGCCTAATTTGTCAGGAAGCATCTTAAAGAGAAGTGGATTCAAGATTGTACAAATTAAGTCTCTGACACCCCAGAGGACGGGTGGGTGGGGCCAAAGGGGTAAATTTGATAGTATGCCTTTAAATGACATATCCTCTGAATTAAACTACTGAGCAGATTTTAACCAAATTTAGCAGGAAGTGTCCTTAGGGGACAGGGATTAAAGATTGTACAAGTGAAGGTTCTGACCCCCCAGGGGACAGCTGGACGGGGCCAAAAGGGGTTAAGTTGATGGTATTACTTTAAAAGACATCTCTTCTGAAACTACTGGGCAGATTTCAACCAGATAGACTTGGTTGAGCTTAGCCTTGGTGGTCTGTTTCTCTGTAAGCTCTGCTTGAGCTTAGCCTTGATGGTCTGTCAAGTTTCACTGTGAGCTCTGTTTGAGCTTAGCCTTGGTGGTCTGTCAAGTTTCTCTAAGCTATGTTTGAGCTAAGCCTTAGCTTCAGTGATCTGCTAAGTTTCTCTGAGTTCTGTCAGAGCTGGGCTTCAGTATTCTGCCAATTGCAAGTTTCTCTAAGCTCTGAGCTAAGCCTCAGAATAATACCAAGTTTCACTAAGTTTTATTTTAGCTAGACTCCAATAGCCTGCCAAGCTTCTCTGAGCTCTGTTTGAGCGAAGCCTTTGTGGTGTGCCTATTTTCTCTAGGTTATGTTAGAGCAAAGCTTTATGCAATGCTCTGGGAAGTTTCTTTAAGCTCTGTTTGAGTCAAGCCTTGTTGGTCTGCCAAGTTTTTTGCAGTGCTGTTAGAGCTTGGCTTCAGTGGTCTGCCAAGTTTTCTAAGCCATGTTTAAGCTTTGTCAGCATTAATGGAAATATATAGATTGATATTGTAGCTTTGTCAGCATAAGTGGAACTTTATAGATTAATATTGTAGCTTTGTCAGCATAAGTGGAGCTTTATAGATTTATATTGTAGCTTTGTCAGCATAAGTGGAACTGTATAGATTGATATTGAAGCTAAGTTTGTAAAACAAATCAACAAAACTGTTGTGAAGAATGGCTGGATTACAATCTGTAAGAGCAAAGAGCATCTGTAATAATGATATAGTCATTGGAACTTATGTAATACTTCCATGTCTCTGAATTGAGTTTTCTGAAGTTTTGAAATTCATTAATGTCCCATAAAAAGAAATGTTGTTCCTGTAGAAATTGTTATGTTTGGTTCAGATGGAATATCTCCATGTCCAACACATGTACTCTGATAAGTATGTTCTAATTCAGTTTAAAAACACGTGGTACATTTGGCATGTTGACAGACAAACCTTTGACATAAACTGACGATCCAGGTCATCTATGGGAGATATGTTTATTCATGGCAAATTTTTGTCATGCAGGATTTTAATTCATTCAATACCTTTGTCACATTGTCAAATATACACTGACAAATTAAAAATATGCAATTGAATTTGTAGGCTTTATATACAAACTGACCTATTTAATTTGGAATACCACGTACCTGTTGGATTTGTATGTCAATTTAAATTGGTTGAAATTTAAACAACAAAATTTGTTTATTTTAACTAAAGATTGAAACTGTTATTATTACCCGCTTATTATTTTTAATCAAGAATTAAAGTGCATTTTAACTTTTGGAAAAGTGAAACATTTTTAGTGAAACTTTTTAAGTTTTGACATAGGAAATGCACTTGGTAACATAAGTCAGTTAATGATACATTACAATACTTATCTGTTGTCATCTGTCTTGACCTCCCCCATATCTACAGTACGATATTTATCTGTTGTCATCTGTCTCCCTCCCCCATATCTGTCACCTGTCTTTGTCTCCTGTCTCTGTGTAGATACTGTAAGATGTATTAAGAAATATTGCTTATCGATAAGATAGATAGATTAGAATGTTGTTCTCAGTCCTGGGATACACGTATTTCACCAAGCATGGTGTTTTATCTGCTGAACATTTTTGGCTGTTATCATGTATAGGATTACAGGAGTTCCTTCCCCTGGAACACATTATATCTTATAAGTAATAGGATTGAGATTCACAATTAGAAACAAATATTGAGAATATTTCTAGGAATAATTTCATATCATCTCATGAACTAGAATTTTATGAAGACTGGTGATCTTGCAATCAGTTTGGTAGACTTTAATATTTAGTTAATGCCACTCATAGGATTGGATACAATATAAAAATTATTAATATATGGTATATGAATGTTGTCACCTAAAATAATGAATTATTGAATGAACCCTTAATGTATGGTATAAAACATCTTACATCTCCCCAAGGAAGTGCACACACTACATTTCTCCTACGATCCATATAGGTTACGTCACTCTGGAGAGGTGGGTTATATAAATTTATCCCACATGTTAGATAGCACCTTGCGCCGTTCCTATTGGCTGAAACTTGAATAAAAATGACATCACAAAGCCGTGACCTCTCACACAATGATTTACGCTGTCTCTACGCACGCACCTGATATAGTTCATTCTTTAAACGGGTATATTTGCGTATTGTCAAAATAATTTCAATTCTTGAGTTTATATTTACAAACATAGCGATCAAAACAACTATTCCTTATTCGTACCTGGAACGAGATAACTATTTGTCTTGTATTCATACGCAGACGTCGTCCGCTACAGGTGATTCAAAATGTCAACAAGCGATATTTTTACTGACAGAAAATCGTAGGAGAAAACGGCACCATAACTCGTTAGGATGGATAAAACCCGATATCCCATCCTAACTCGTTGCGGAACCTATATTTATCATATGATGATAGTGTTATTCAATTCCATAAAGCAATTACATAATTATATAATGCAATTAATTAACATGTTACATATAACCTCAAGCTGTTTTGATTGGCTGCATGGCACACACCCTTTCTGTTCTGATTGGTTCTGACTTGATTATGACGTACATCATAATTTATTGTTAAGGGAAGGCACTTCAGTTCTAATTTTCCCAAATTTTAAAGCATTTTCATGATAAAATAAAAAAGAATGCTTTTAATTTGAGTCGTATGATAAAAAGAATCTGAAATTTGTTTCCATTGACTATGAGATTTATAAAACCCATCATTAATCTCTTATACAATTGAAACTCATTACAGATTCTCTATATCATTTGACCAAGGATAAATATTAAATTTTCATAATATGATAAACCCTAAAAACATTTGTTTGAAAATCAAATAACTGAATTAGTGAATAACTGGATTTAAAAACAGTTTGCATTAAAGTTTTAATCACTCTATTGTTTTTTAATCAAAATTAGAACACACTGTTTTCATATAATATAAGTAACACTTTAAAGTTTTATATCTTGCTTAAGGCAATTTGCAGAACAGACGAGAGAGAGAGAGAGAGAGAGGGAGGGAGGGAGGGAGGGAGAGAGAGAGAGAGGGTGGGGGAGGGGGGAGAGAGAGAGGGGGATAGAGAGAGAGATTGTCAAGTCATAGCCAGCCAGTGTGTTTATTGCACCTACTATATATATTGTATAACTAATTTGACTCCCGTCTTGTACACAACTACTGTGTCAATATTTGTCATGTCTTGGTTGACAGGAACATGACATTTCTACTATAAATGTGTATTCAGTAAATATTGTAGTAAGAATTACACCTTGTTTCTTCAAGTTATAATTCAGGCCTTAGTTGGTTCTTTAAAAGAATGTTCAAGTAGAGCTATAATGAAAGTAAATATGTACTTAATTGTCATATTTGGGAAATTTAACAACTATTTGATAGGTTTTCACGGATTGTCCAGGATTTTTATACCCTAAGATTATAAGTATCTAGAACTTTAAGTATATTCAAGTGCACAGTATTGGTACATATATAATACTTGTTACAGAAATTCCAAATTCTTATGACATGTATAACTGAAGGGTACTTATTAACAAGAGTCTTTGTCTCCATGTGATAAAAGCTGGTTATGATATTAATCTATAAACTATGAATGTAAACTGGGCTCGTACAAAACATGAAGTTAAACTAATTGACAATTAGGGCTTCAAATCAACTCTATACTGTAAAGTCAAACCATTTGAATGGGCTGCAACTCAGCTCTGTTGTTAAGTTAAACCATGTGAATGGGCTCCAAATCAGCTCTATTGTTAAGTCAAACCATCACAGTGAATGGGCTCCAAATCAGCTCTATTGTTAAGTTAAACTATTTGTATGGGCTCCAAATCAGCTCTATTGTTAAGTTAAACTATTTGTATGGGCTCCAACTCAGCTCTATTGTTAAGTTAAACCATGTGAATTGGCTCCAACTGCATTGACTCCAATGTAAATTAAAACCATTTGAAAGCTAGGACTTGTGCTGTGGCCTACATTTAACAGGGTTCTTATCCAGTTTTTTTTTTTTTATTTTTTTAAAGTTAACCAGACGAGTGTTGATAGGGCTCCAACTAAAATGGCTCTGTTGTAAAGATAAATTACTTCACAGAACTCCACTTGACTTTGTTGAACAATTTAACCATTTGACAGATTTTCAGATTGGCTCTAGTGTAAAATTCAAAATTTCACAGACTCCAACTCAACTCTGCTTTAAGTTAACCATTTAACAGGTTTCTGCTCTGTATCTGTATACAACACTATGTAGTATTGTCCGTTCATTGACAAAGTTAACAGGAGGTAACACTGTCTTTTCTACAAGACTTTTCAATATTTACAAAAGGAGACAGCAATGAATCTAATGTAAGATATAGGTAATAAATCTACCAGTTTGTTAAGGACCTTTCAAGTTAGACCTCCCTAAGAAAAATATTGGACAGTTATATGAGGGTAGAACTTGTAACAGGTAAAATAGGCAACCTGTACCACTCGGATTGGCTTTAAACATTTATGACAGTATCTAGTATCGTATCTAAGACATTCACTTCTTTATTCAAGAAGATTTTTCAAGTTTAGTTTAGCTTAATACCAAATATATAGTGTGTGAAACACTTAGTTAAACAATTTAGTTTGTATTAATATGCTGATTTTATTGCTCAATTTATAATGTACAGCAATATTGCACAGACATTTCTTGTGAAATTTTTTTTTTTGTGGAAGTTTTAAATGAACCATGAACCTTTTACAACTATATGCAGAAAAAATATTCTTGTAAAAACTAAAAAAAAATTAAATGTTTTATTGAACTTACTGCATTTGTTTTCTTTCACAAAGTTTTTCTCTGTGTCCTTTTTTTGTCTCAAGTTAAGAATGAATTATAACTCATGCATTTCTATGACATTTGTCCGGTGGTAATAGTGACTATTAACAAACTAATGTTAGCGTATACATCTAAAGCTATCTGTAATCAGTATGTTAGAGTCAGCCTAATATCAACAAATTTACAGATGTTCATTTTATCTGTTTGTATCAACAAACATTTGTAGGACTCCTACTAAATATGTCCTTGTTTTTAATTGTGTCAGTGTGTAAGGAGAAAAATCTCTGGCATAAAGGCATTGTGAACGTAGTGTCTGAGACTGTGGGAGACACAAAGATAGTATTATAAGTCTTATTAGAGACAAGCACATTATGACTGCAGTCCTGTAGCTGTGAGTGTCATCAGGACCATTAATATGAGACTATGAGACTTGAGGACATTCTGAGTGTATAGTCTGAGATTATAAGTTAAACGTTGTGATTCTATGAGACTTTCAGGACACTCCAAGTTTAGAATCTGAAACAAGCTTGGATATTTTGAATCAATGGGTCAGACATTCCAAGTTTGGAGTCTGAGACTGTAGCTTGGACAATGTTATTCTAATGGTAGGACAAGGACATTCCAAGTGTACTAAGCCTTGAAACTATAGCTTCAAATGTTATGAGTCTTTAGGTCAAGGACATTCCAAGTCAAAGTCTGAGATTATAACTTGGACATTGTGTGAGTCTGTAAAACTAAAGGATACTCCAAGTGAAATCTGACACTTAAACTAGGACAATTGTAAGTCCATGAGACAAGGACATTGTGAGTATACAAGACTAGGACATTCTAAGCCTTAATTCTGAGACTATAGGCAGTATGCGACGTTAGGCACTGGTCCTATGTCCATGACTAGTAAAATTTGATTCGAACTAGTGAAATTTTCTTTACTACTGCTAATTATATTGTATAAAAGAATGTATTATTTTGCTTGTCCGAAACTAGTGCTGAAAAAATTTAAGGGCACAGACTGATTCATGAAATTTCTAGGTGTAGATTCTAGTGCTAACTGATAATGAGCATTGAGAGTCTGTGAGACGAGGACATTTTAAGTTTAGTCTTGAGTCTAGCTTGGATATTTTGAAAACATTAAATTGCCTGTAAGACTAAACAGTTTGTGCGTAACCTATGAGATGTGATAAGCATGAGACTAAGACATTCAGTGTATATAGTTTCCGAGACAAGGAATAATTAGTATTGACACATCATCAGACTGAATTTCCATAGTGTATGCATCATACTATATAACTTATTCTCGCCTGCTAGACAAAGAAATCTCACAAAAATAGGACTACAATATTTATCTGTCTCGGGTACTAGTACTGAGATCGATTTCACGTGCAATAAACAATTAAGTTACATCATATGGTACCGAGATCGATGTCGCGCATCATATGGTACAAATATCGATGTCACGCACTATGTAACAATGAAACTACGTCACTAATGCTACGTCAGAAACGCTTTTGCGGGGATACCAAAGGGGAAATTAATGTATTTTTATGGTTATTTTCATAGTTTAATCCTTATAAGAGGCCGAGAAAAATAACCTCTTACCTTTTTCTGTTCAAGATAGAATTATCTCAGTCGTGGGATGGTATGTATGTTATCTCACTACTCAGCTATCGTCTCGTCTTGATATATTTAACATACATACCACCCCTTGTCTGAGATAATTCTACCTTGAACAGAAACAGATACAAGATTCTATTAATAAATGTGTACACTGAGGATTACATTATAGAGTTGAGAATGTAACATTTAAGCATTCTCTTTGACAAGTTCTATTCTTTTGTTTTAATAATTTTTTAATATATCAACACCATACACATGATACTTTGTTTTCTTGCATATAAACATAAAAACTAATTCAGCATAGATTATACATGTATTCTGTTTACTCTGATCATGGACAGTTAACATAGACTTCATTTTGAAACATGAGTACAACTTTATTGGAAAATGATTAAATGAAGAATAACATATTTAGTGGTAAATGATGCACATATTGACATGGTGACAAAACAAAGTCTTTTCAAAAAGAATCATATTGAGTGATAAATTATACACACAGTATATATATATTATATATACAGTATCATTTGGATGGGTTGTAAATCTCAATAACATATCCCCCACAAAGATCATATGAATGCAATTTTGATATAAGAAGAGTTTATGCCAAATGTTTATTTGTATACAGTGAATCAACTGTCACTTAGGAAATTTACAGCCTAATTATTTGTCACTTGGATCAACACATGATATGATGGGTATATATAATGTACATAGGATAGATATGGTATGGTGTGCTCATAGAGAGATTATAATATCTATATTCTACATATATCAATAGGATATTAGTACAGGTGGCTGGTTACTATCAGAGAAGAAAGAAAAATTATCATTTAAATTGATATTTAATATGAATCCAATCCCTCTGGATGAGTTTATTATGTGAAAAAGAAGTCAGTCAAGCTTTGTGAAATTTTACACCCACACAAACCCTACATCTGCATAAACTTCATGGTCAAAACATAGAAACAAGTTCTTACCGATCTGCTCAATGACCATCTGCCTATAGATAGGAATATGATTGAACATTGCTATGCATAATGTATGAGGATTAAACATTTAGAATTATAGTTGGCAGAAAGGCCATCAAGTGAATGCATGTCTTGTCCATCAAGTGAATGTATGTCTTGTCCATCAAGTGAATGCATGTCTTGTCCATCAAGTGAATGCATGTCTTGTCCATCAAGTGAATGCATGTCTTGTCCATCAAGTGAATGCATGTC
>JAUMGZ010232869.1:0-10962 GCA_032359645.1 Pododesmus macrochisma
TAGAACTTTAACCCAAAAATAAACGTAACATATGTTTGACCCCGTGGTCACGCCTTGCACAAACTTGGTTCTCCATAGTATGGCCTAGTGTTTAATGCTTTGTTTTAAAGTAACTTGAGGGCATGGAGAACAAACTTTTTTCAAGGCATAACCCTACGGTCAAAAGTTTCCGAATGCTAAATATTTACATAAAGGCCCATTTAATCCAGATGTACGTTAAAGCCTAATGGGCCTCTTGTATGTTGTTTAATGTGTCTTTGTATTACAATTCGATGCTTGTAGGCGTTAACCGTCGTCCCTAGATCCTCTAAACTCGAAATCTAGATGATATTCTATAGCCGTAAGTCCATGGAGATGGACAAACAAAAGGAAAACGTTGGACGCACACAGACAAATAACCAATTATACATTTATCAACTAAAAAGAGAAACATCACGAACTTCTATTAAAAAATAGAAGCGAAACCAGGTGCTCTAAGTCAGATGTAACCTTTCCTTTTTTGGTCTTTTTTCTGTCTGTCCTTTTTGTGCTTACTCTTTGCTCGGTGCTACTCTTCATTGTCATTTGTCACGCAGTTCTTCTGGTTAATTATATCGCCATCTTGCTATATAGAGGTGTAGACTTTGATGATGGTCCTTATTGTCATGTTGTTCTAAAAATACTTCAGTACTACTATTAAATATTTACAAAAGCAAATACAATGGTAAGTCTAGTGATGTTAAGGATATTTTTTTATAGTTTATACATGTATTTGAAGAATATATTATCAAAACTCAACAGAATATGCTTACCACATCGCACGCACCTGGTTTTGCTTCTATTTTTTTTTTTTTTTTTTTTTTAAAGAAGTTCGTGATGTTTCCTTTTTTAGTAAATAAGGTTCATTTCTATGTGTTTATGTGTGCGTCCAACGTTTTTTGTTCTTACTCATGTCAATGAATTTACGGTTTTTGAATATCGTCTTGGTTTGTCGTATTTATTACTCTACACATTGAATAAACTATTCCGGGGTCTTAAAGTTTTCATTTTTTTAGTCTTGCATTGCAGCTGTAAATAGGAAATATATATAACAAAATAACGCCAAATACGTTAACTGTGTTTTAACATACATGTAGATATAAAGGTTCATATCTATATTTTCTCAAGACTTTTCCTCATTGCAGCTATTGAAATTACTTATTTGTGCTATATTCTCACGTATTTTTGAGAAATCGATTTACGGATTATTCATAAAATTATAATATTAATAGGAGCAGAGGAACCACATCCCGAGAGACAAGGTATTGTTGCCACATTGAGTACCGGGCCTGTTGGACCGGGTGACGGAATCTCATTTACAAGTGATATATTAAAAAGGTAACTTGCTAACACACATGGCACATGTACTAAAGATTAAAACGATAAGAATTTTAATGATATTTTTTGCATTTTAGTATCTACCTAGAATGTAAAGATATGACAACTCGGTGTTCGATTACCGTAACAGTTTCTATAACATTATAGCTTAAACGAGTCAAATCTTAATTATCATTACATGTAATACAAATCTATGTTGTTATGATTTTAAGGAAGGATAACATCTGAATCGAAGGTACTGACAACTTAGTAAAACGCAAACAACTATCAAAATTTAAATATGCATAACACCATCTAAAACATATTGGAGTCTAGCAATCACGGAACTCTTTAGGACGGCCTTAATATTGGTGGCTAGTGATCACGGAACTCCTTAGGACGGCCATAATATTGGAGTCTAGTGATCACGGAACTCCTTAGGACGGCCATAATATTGGAGTCTAGTGATCACGGCACTCCCTAGGACAACCATAATATTGGAGGCTAGTGATCACGGCACTCCCTAGGACGTCCATAATATTGGAGGCTAGTAATCACGGAACTCCTTAGGACGGCCATAATATTGGAGGCTAGTGATCACGGAACTCCTTAGGACGGCCATAATATTGGAGGCTAGTAATCACGGAACTCTTTAGGAAGGCCATAATATTTGAGTCTAGTAATCACGGAACTCCTTAGGACGGCCATAATATTTGAGTCTAGTAATCACGGAACTCCTTAGGACGTCCATAATATTGGAGTCTAGTAATCACGGAACTCCTTAGGACATCCATAATATTGGAGTCTAGTGATCACGGAACTCCTTAGGACGGCCATAATATTGGAGTCTAGTAATCACAGAACTCCTTAGGACGTCCATAATATTGGAGGCTAGTGATCACGGAACTCATTAGAACGGCCATAATATTTGAGTCTAGTAATCACGGAACTCCTTAGGACGTCCATAATATTAGAGTCTAGTAATCACAAAACTCTTTAGGACGGCCATAATATTTGAGGCTAGTGATCACGGCACTCCTTAGGACGTCCATAATATAGGAGGCTAGTGATCACGGAACTCTTTAGGACGGCCATAATATTTGAGTCTAGTAATCATGGAACTCCTTAGGACGTCCATAATATTGGAGTCTAGTAATCACGGAACTCTTTAGGACGGCCATAATATTGGAGGCTAGTGATCACGGCACTCCTAAGGACGTCCACAATATTTAAGTCTAGTGATCACGGAACTCCTTAGGACGGCCATAATATTGGAGGCTAGTGATCACGGCACTCCGTAGGACGTCCATAATATTTAAGTCTAGTGATCACGGAACTCCTTAGGACGTCCATAATATTGGAGGCTTGTGATCACGGAACTCTTTAGGACGGCCATAATATTGGAGTCTAGTGATCACGGCACTCCTTAGGACGTCCATAATATTGTAGTCTAGTGATCATGGCACTCCTTAGGACGGCCATAATATTTTAGGCTAGTAATCACGGCACTCCTTAGGACGGCCATAATATTGGAGGCTAGTGATCACGGCACTCCCTAGGGCGTCCATAATATTGGAGGCTAGTTATCACGGAACTCCTTAGGACGGCCATAATATTGGAGTCTAGTAATCACGGAACTCCTTAGGATGGCCATAATATTTGAGTCTAGTGATCACGGAACTCCTTAGGATGGCCATAATATTTGAGTCTAGTGATCACGGAACTCCTTAGGACGGCCATAATATTTGAGGCTAGTAATCACGGAACTCCTTAGGACGGCCATAATATTTAAGTCTAGTGATCACGGAACTCCTTAGGACGGCCATAATATTGGAGGCTAGTAATCACGGAACTCCTTAGGACACCCATAATATTGGAGGCTAGTAATCACGGAACTCCTTAGGACGGCCATAATATTGGAGGCTAGTAATCACGGCACTTCTTAGGACGGCCATAATATTGGAGGCTAGTGATCACGGAACTCCTTAGGACGGCCATAATATTGGAGGCTAGTGATCACGGCACTCCTAAGGACGGCCATAATATTGGAGGCTAGTGATCACGGCACTCCCTAGGACGGCCATAATATTTGAGTCTAGTAATCACGGAACTCCTTAGGACGGCCATAATATTGGAGGCTAGTGATCACGGCACTCCCTAGGACGTCCATAATATTTGAGTCTAGCAATCACGGCACTCCTTAGGACGTCCATATTCGATCCTAGCAATCACGGACATCCTTAGGACGTTCATTCCACATACAACTGAATGGTGAGGTTACGCTGGTTAAACGGGATTCCAACCTTACAACTCAACCAGCAGAGGTTTGGGAACTAAAAAAAACTAATATGCCTACGAAAATATTTGTGTTAATGTATCATGTAAAATATTTCCCGACATTTAACATTTTTTTTTAGATATAATTAACTACCACGAAATACAATTTGACCCATATGAGTCAGTACTGAGCAGAACTACAGCCAACATCTGTAAGAATATTATATCATTGTGCGAAAGTATATTTGTAGCATTCGGTTGTCAATATTTCCGACAAACTATTGGAATTCAATATGCATTTGTTTGAACAACGACAGCAAATTTGAAAGTTATCAATATCCTTCAATTTCACTTTCCGATACATGTGCAGTGTCACGTTTCTGAACAGTAAATATTTTGACAGCAATGGCGACAAAGTATATACACAATGGCAGGAGTCTTCTACTACATATCTATACCTTCTTTTGAAACTGAACCTAGTGCATCATTTCCACTTAACTTTATTACAAGCGATGATGCCTTCAATTGTTTAATTGCTAATATAATCAATTTAAGCAATTTCGCGTCCTCGCGTTCTTGTGTATACATTTAACAAAAATATTCCATGTGTAAAAGCTTGTTCTGTATAAGACGATTTTTTTTGATAGAGTTTTGCTGTTTATATATAAACCTTTGAGGTTTATATAATCATGCGTAGGTCACTCTTTAATTTAAGAAAATTATTCAACACGATGAACGGCGGGATATAACAAGTGTAACGTGTTGTGCGTGAATATGATTTAACAAAACCGCAATTAGGGAAAAGGACAAGGAGAATATCAAGATCAATTGATGTCTGGCCATAAAGGCTGTTTCATCAAAAAATTCCTAATATTCCCTAACCTCTTACATTAAGTATAACACTTAAATTATAGAACTCGCGCTACTTAAAGGTCTTCACTCTTCTGACTTCACTGACTAACTAACCACACTGCCTGTCGCGTGGCATTTAAATAGGGGCAGGCATGTTTTTCTAAAATGTAGGGATGCAAAGGGCGATTCTATTAAAACGGGCCATGTGGTAATACGTTACTATAACGTTAAGTACGACGCTTATAGATTAACGTCTAAACAAGGTCGCTAAAATGTTTGTTAATTATGTTTGACTATCAGGTACACTATTTCATTACACAAGTATGTTTTATAGATATAGATTCTTCAGGACATAAGGTTTTCATACGTTTGTGAATATTACGACTCCTAAATATAGGAAAACGCTTAAATAATTCAGAACAACTGTTTGTACCTTTTGATTTCACTATAAGTCCTTTCGTTCGGTTCTTAGTTATAACCAATCTATTTAATTATTAGTTAGTTTAATCATATTTTATTGCCAATAGATACATATACATGAAGCAACGGTACCGCTCTAGCAACCTTTAGTTGGACTTTTTGTAGTAGGCCTTGACCTTCTGACAGGTCCTGCGGTCAAATATAATTAACTTGCCCTTCTCCATCCGTATGCTACCAATCTGTTGTTGTGTTGGATGACCGTCCGTCCTGCTATATACATGTATCTGCATGCAATTGTCAACTGTAGTATGCGGTCATGGGCGTACAGTTGCTGCCTGTTTTCATAGCCTGTCGATTATTTTTCTCCTTTAGTCTTTCATCGCTATATTTAAGTGACATATTTTGATTGTGACGTATCCCCCTTATTATGATGGAAAGGGTTTCCATATACCGAATTGACGCGAAAACATCGCGCCGGGGTTTTGGTTCTAGTTTTGTTTTATAGAAGTTCTTGATGTGGACTTCTTTAGTCGATAATCATATTTATATTTTATTTCTGTGTGAGTTCCACGTTTTTCGGGTTTGTTGCCCATCCCAATGGACTTATGTCTTTATAATTTCATCTTAAGTTTTCTTGTTAACTACTTTGCTGTGGCGTTGTTGTTATTCCATTTTTCTTTTACTGGTGCCAAATTTGCTTATAAGGCCATTTGAGTTTGTCTGTACTTTTTGATCTGTTACTTCTACTAATTTTTGTACAATTTGTTTTCTGTTTTCGGTATCCTTTTGCGCATGGTTTCTTTGGCCTAAAAAGCATATTTATGATAATATTGCCTTACGTTTGGGTACTCCTTTTTACCACCTAAAATGTGAACATCATTTAAATATTATAATGATTCTATTTTAGATGCTGTAATATGGATGGATTGATACTAAAGCCTTCAAAACCTCTCACTGCCATAGATAAACAGATACAACAGGTAGGCTATATATGTCTCTTTCAATATTAAGACACCTATATATAGTACGAGTGCCATAAAAAGTTCAACTGTTGTAACAAAAAAATGACACAGCCACTTCTACAAATTTACGAAGGAAAAGATCTAGTACTTTATATGAAGTCAAATTCGGTTACCAAGCCAGGGATCTAGCTTGCAAAGCCTTCGGCACAGCAATGACCCTCACAGTTGACCCCAAGACGACCATCGCAAAACCCACCAAATAGGTTGTACAATGGGCGTATTTAACATTTATAGTATGTATAGACTTTGGACTATCTTTCACAATTTTTTCATTTGCTTAGAACACCGTACTAGCTTCATGAATTGAAATACCACTGTTATATACACATTTTCACAGTGTACAACCTGGCTTTCATTTTCACAAATGTAATCATTGTACATATTCATATGCACACGGAGAATCATATCATAGTAAGGTGAGTTTATTGAAAGATTTTAAGTTCCAAAATTCGACATAACATATATATTTCCCTCTTGAAGGCTGCATTTAAAAATGGTATTGGTCCAGTAGGTGAGGTTTGGACGACATCTTCTGAGATTTCTACATACACGTTTGGGGTGATATTTGCAGCTTTAGAAAATGAAACGTATTCATTGCAACAGTCAGATATTACTTTTGGAAGTGTAAGTATATTAGAGGTTACATATATTGCTATACGTTAAAAGTAGAACAATTTGTAATGACACGATTCAAGGACAATGAAGGTAAAACTAACTGTACTACTTTTAAACAAATCATACACGTGCATGAAAAACATATTTTTTGAATACAGATTACTTTTTTCTTAACGATATGTATAAATCTGGTTATGACTCCTAAACCTTCTCACTTCCATCGCGAGCTAAACAATCTTAACCAAATATGTAGATTATTTCTTTTATCAAATGTCTTAAATTGCGCAGTTATTGCCAGTGATAAAGTATAAACTGTTTTTTCAGTTGCAAAAGTATGAGCTGAAATATATAGTATTGCCTCGTAGAATGATATATATTCAAAAACAAATTTTTGGAAATACATACATGCATTTTTCGGGATAGCATATTTCGCCTAGTTGCAGACCAAATTCACTTTAACTTTGATTTGTATATGTTTCACACCTTTAACTTCCGAACTGTTAACTCGACACAAGTTTTGAACTTTTCAATTTTTAATTTCTTAATTTACAGATGAATCACCAGTCCAGGGTTTTCAAATATCCAGATTCTACAAAGGTACATAATATCAGTGCTGCGTCACCGCTAGTACTTAGCAACTGTGGAGATTTCTGTCTTTATTACACAAGTCCTATCTTCAAATCTTAGTAAGTATTAAAAGTGTGTTTTTAATTGATGACTTTATATTCGTTGCTTGGCAACGAGTCGCGAGCGAGGTCCTTTCACTCACTTAGTTGATATGTCGTCATTGTTACACCTCCTTTTTAGTTTGCAAGTTCATTCTGATGGCGACTTTTAATCGGGCCATCGTACCTTTGTCTGTCAATGTCCTATGGTGATAAAACTTCCTCTCTCTGAGGCCCTTTTGTTTTAATCGAATCTAACAACAATATTAAGCCCCATTAGCCTCTTTTTATAATTTGACTAGGTCATTTCCATTCGAAATTTATTCTGCCAGTGTATTTTCATTGTCTTTGGAGCGATTTTACGTAACCAACTATGAATGTATACCTAAAGCCCGTTTCCATAGTAAACCTTGATTTGCATTACCAAACCATAGTGTGTGAGTATTCTCTATTATTCCGTTGCATGTGGAGCTGCTTAAACTTCACTTTAAAATTGAACATGCTCTATTCCGTAAACCTTGATTTATAAACCTCCGCCACTTTGATCAATCAGAGACCTGTTGTGTCATCATACATGGTCATGTGACTTTGTGGCGGGAAACATACACATGTTCCAACAGATTTGATTTATCGTGTGAACGGGCCTTTATTCGTTCGAATAGAACGCTCTCATACTAATGGTTTCTATGTTTTTCATGTATAAAGATTTGAAGTAACATGAACTTTTATGGCAAACGGGCCCAACATCAAATGATTGCAATGCATATATTTTCATTTCTAGATTACACATCATACATTGTAGCATTATAAATGTCTCGATGCATTCCTTATCTCATTCTTCCCAAGTGATTAAAATAACTTAAGTCATATTATTAGGATAATTTATATTGTAAATGCGAAAGGGAAATTATACTTTAAAAAAAATAGACAAGATAGAACACAAAGCATGCAATAATAGCCAGACATTGATGTGTATGTACTTGAAATTAAACGTCACTCAATATGAAAAGAATGAACACATACATTATTTAAGTCAAATGCAACCAAATATCTTGCAATCAAATGTTTCGTGAAGGGAAGTATTGAAATACACGTGCTTTAAACTGACGGCTTATCTAAAATGAAACAATGGTCGCTTTGATTAGTTAAGTGTATCTATACATTCTTATAATAGGCAACCTATCATTAGATGAATTATTCTTACCAAAATGTCTTCTAAAGGAAATTTAGGAGCATACAACTTTGTACATAAGAATACATGTGTCTAGCACTTAACGAAGGCATAAAACGCACGTGTCAAATACAGCTTAAAACTCTTTCAGAATCAGTCTCCCTATATCTTTTATCCAATACCTCTTTTGCTTTTTTGATTTATGGCCAAAATGACTTGCACTAAGAAACATACACTGTATCAATGTAGCTTTGAATTCACTTTGTTTTAGTACCGCTGAAATCCTGATATATGGCGAGGAAGGCAAATGGGTTCCAATGTCACCGCAACGTGTAACTCGCATTGAGAGAACAGATGATCTTAAAATATATCTTAAAGGCGTAGAGAAAGAGGCTATAAGGTTTTTACTTTTGATAATTGATGAAGGAATCTTAACGCACCTGCCCTTTGATTGCGTGTTTGGCCCTTCTGGCACCATGTTTATCAGCTATAAGAACAATAGCTGTAGCCAAATGTAAAGTATGAACGCTCTTTATAATACACTTTTAAATGTGGTTTTAATTGCATGTAATTCAATTTTTATTTCTTCAACTATATATGAATAAATTATTTCTTCATCAATTGTATTTTAACTCCATACAATATTATCCACGTGAACTAAAATGGCTCTGTCTATACATAGAATGAAAAGACTAGATGGCATGGACTTTTAAACAATCGGTTAGCTCATTCTTGATTCATCCTAAATTCATGTCACTCAACAATGAATTTATATCTATATATTCTCAATTGCCCTTTAAACTCGCTGTTTGGAATGTCTCTCTGGCACATCTGTTATGCTGTTTATTTTAAAGTCTCCGTTGATACTGTCATTATTTATTTTGGATATCTTGTTTCCAGGCGATCTTAATGAAACTTTTTTGCATTCATATTTTATTCTAAATTTGATAATCATTGTAAAACAACAAGATTACATGTAGTGGGATCATCAGAACGAAAGACATTGACAAACCAACGATTTCAGCATTAAACAACTGAGCACCAGAATAAAAAGGAATTAAATGATATCATAACGATCTTCAAGACAAGTTATTCATGTTGACCGACTTAGGACAGTCACCCAGCACGAAACCGGTTAATAATTCAAGAGAAGTCATAAGTATAGACATACATTTAAAATATATTAAAAAGGATGTCAAGTAATACAACAATCAATTAATCAAGCAATTTAGACAATCGTTGTAAGACGAAAGTTATTTGTGACGTTCAATAAATATATCTTTGCAAACAAATGCACGTTCACAGAATTATTTTAAAAAAAAGGTTAAAATATACGAATAAGTACCCATGCTTTATCGATTTCACATGAAGCTAGAGACAAAACGTTTCCATATAATTGAAAACAGGAACATTAATCTTTTAACAAAAGACACAATCCAAACTGACATTTTGCACAAGTCATCATAATATGTAAACACTTAGTACACAGAAGATGTATAATTGAATAAGTAATCACACACATATAGCACCATTTGGTCAGGCGATATATCACGTGTAGAGGTATTTTGACGGGTTCCAATCATTTGTTGCGATTTGCACAGAAGGAATTGGATTGAATAATTCATATTTCATTCAATGTGAACGTCCCCACCCCCCTAATTTCTCGTTAAATCGTGTATTTATTCCAATATATAGGTCAATATTGCTATATTTGATTAAACTCAGAGACACTCAATGGACACTCAAATTACGTAGTAATAATCCTCCAGACTTATTCAACGTCCACCAAGATTCAATGTACAGCTACGACACTAATGGACACTCAAATAAAAAAAGAGCAATTCATTAAAAAAAAACCAAGGATGAATAAATATGAAGCATTAGAACGTTATACATTGACAAACAAACAATAGCCACATCAAACAATTTAGTACCGGAATAAAATGGAAAACAAATTGACGTCACAACAAACATCAAGACTAGTTATTCATAAGGACAGAATTAGGACAGTCTCCTAGCACGAAACCAGGTACGAGAAGTCTTATGTATAGACATGCATTTTAACATTTTAAAAGTCAATCTCAAAAAACCAACCCCAAACATCAAATGTCCATGAAAAAATAAGCAAGTAAAACGAATTTACATATTTACAAAAGGCAATTGGAAAATGGAAACACGATAAATGGACATAGCCAAGCAGCACACAAAAAAAACAAGTTGCGTATAAATGGTAATTTGTAGATTCAACACATAGTTAAGAATATACAACAGTTATTTTGATGAACAATAAGGTTCACATTTAAAAGCAATGCGTGCAAGACATAGCAAGAAATGGCACATTTACGTGAATGTAAACTAACTAGACAAAGATAATTATTATTATATTAGGGTTTAACGTCACGTCCAGAATATTTTCACCGATATAGCGACAAAAGACCAAAGGAGGAAAACCAAAAGATAGGACAGGAAGTGAAGCGGCGACAAGAACGGGAAATGAAAGTAATAGAGATAGTTCATAAAGAAGGATAAGCCTATGCAACGGCGTTTCCGCCTACTCTTATCGAACTTTACATGGGGATCTTTATCGTGCCAGGGGGTTAAAAAT
>JAUMGZ010232891.1:0-10962 GCA_032359645.1 Pododesmus macrochisma
TCGATGACACCAATACTGATTTAAACTACCTTAGCTATCCTTACCATTTGTGGCTACATATTAAAATAAAAACAGGCAAAAAAAGCACCCAGATGCCCGACTTTCCCTCGATTATTTTCGTGTGAAAATGCTTGCGTTGTATCGGCGCTTAAACTATTCCTCTATTCCGTAAAGCGCTCGGGTGACGCTTAAGTGTGTGTATAAAGTATGAGTCGTTTCCGGAAATCTTTCCGGATATAAGTATTTTGCCGATCTAATAGCCAAGACTTAAAAAAAAGTGTGTGTTTGTTTTTCACCAGCTATGCACAAAAAGCTACCCGCACGCGGACGCAAAACAGAAATAAACACAACTATGGCCTAAGTCATGGATAACTGATAAACGGAAATGAAACCATAAAACAATGAAATAAAATATATGTTTAATTAAGTGTTTATTCTACAGAAAGCTGTTTTAATTCTGGTAACATATATAACTACAGCTTTTATTTTTTTTAATGAATGTCCGAAATTGTTGGTACCTGACCCCGAATAACTTTGCATTGTAATTAGATGTGTTCTATTGTTATTAATTTGCTTTTTTTCCTTGATCGTGAGTCCCTCTGATTCAGATGTTACTCTTAACTTCGATTTGACAAGTCTGTTTCTGATATAATATTAGACATAATCCCTACGTCATAGTTTTATTTCCTTACGTAATTGTTTGAGTTTCTGTCAGTCATTAATTTGGCTATAATGTTTCATGAAAATGTATTTCGTCTCTCCTTCAACAAAGGGAGAAAAAGGTGTTAAAGTGCGTCTTCTTACTTTACCGTCCTTATGTTTAGTCCAATAATTCCTTATCCGTAACATAACATTAGAATTGTTTGAGATATATAAATGAATCTTGCACCTATATCAACCATGTTTAATTGAAATTCCGCACGTTAATAGCAAGGCACTGTGACCTTTAAGAACCAGGCAAGGTAATTCACAATATGTCCTTGTCCGGGCAATAACCTGTTACTTGTTTGTGATACATTAATGTCATAAATGAAACTTGGTACATATATCAATCATGTTAAGTCGTTGTGTTGCGCATCATCAAAAAAAGGTCAATGTAACCTTCAGAAATCATACCAACGCCATTTACAATACTTTTTCCAGTCATTCGTTGTCCCCATCACAAAATTTTACTTGTTTGAGATATATAGATTTGGAACATAAGTCAACCATGGAACGATTAAATGTAAAATAGTAAATCGAAAAACCAAGACGATATTCTAAGGCCATAAGTCCATGGACATTGGCAACCAATAAGAAAACATTGGACGCACACAGAAAAATAAACCAAATATACATTTAATACTAAAAATGAAAACATCACGAACTTCTAATAAAAAACTAGAAGCGAAACCAGGTGCTCGCGATATAGTAAGCGTGTCCTGCGTTTAATACAGAAATCAATAATAGATCGATCTGCACTTAGGGAACCAGATCAATGTAATTTACAAAATATCCTTTTCAGATCATATTTTGGTACTATTTTGAGTAAGTGGATAAATCTTGGAACGTATCAACTATGCTAATAACAAGACAAATAACTAGGATCAACAGAATCAAAGCTATTGACAAACAAACCATTGCTTCATCAAAAAGTCACCACCAGAATGAAATAGTGAGACGGGCAGTCATAATGACCGTTCAATGTAAGGACGGAATGTTACACATCACCACCAAGTCACTGTGACCTTCTTCCGAATCCTAAATTTTTACCCGTCATACATGGGATATGAAGCAGCAAATCAACAATTCTTAATTAACTGATGTATTGGCTAACCTTTCACTTAGTTTTGTTTTAAAGTATGCACATGTAGTAAAACAAATTTTATTGAGTTGATGTTCATGCATTTTTTATTTATTTGCATGTACAGAACATAGGAAAGAGGATAACAAGAATTTCCATCTGATAAATTGTGAAAAAGAATATTTTTGTATTCTTATATCATATTTATCAACTATAAAAGAAAGGTACGGATTAGTATTGATTTATTGTTTTATATTTTGTTTGAATATATAAACACTAGATATAATGTAACATGCACAAGTATAGTTGGCATTTAGATTCTTTTTATATTCTTGCTTCCATCACAATTTCGTATTGATTTGGGAAGATGCCGAGGCTATTACCAGACATTGATAAGTCTGGAGTTGTCCCCTCCGGTATCTTCATATTAAACTGTTGTAGAAACGTTGCAATAATTGTAACTAACTCTGGTTTGGCAATTATTTCTCCGAGGCATACTCTTCGTCCTGCCGAGAACGGCAGCCAGTTATCGGGTTTTGGTGCCATGTTTCCGTCATTGTCTAAAAATCGAGTTGGGTCAAATGTTTCTGGGTCTTTCCATTTTTCTGGGTCCGTGTGAAGCGCTATTAAATTCATAATAACCATTGTTCCCTTTGGAATATCATATCCACCTGAAATACAACGCAGTTGACATAAAGTTAATATTAAAAAATATATATCATATATTTTTAATTGATATTGTGTCGTCTTCGTTTTTCGTATTTACTACTCGATTGCATCATGAGCTGTGCAGTTCAAATATTAAAGCTATTTTTCTTATTACTATATCAAAAAGAACTCAGGACCTTGCTGTCTACACTTAATTAATACGACCTTTTCAATTTGTGAATGTCCGGTCTGGTGGGAACACAAGTGGTCAAATTTGCGGTTTCATCTAATCTGAATCCATTTGCTAAATGGATTCTTCCTGTCAATTTTAGTTGGTTCTTTTAGTTTCTTATTGAGATTCAACAACTTAAATAATAACTTTGTTGAAATATTACCCCAAACAAAACGCGTAACCATTTTTGCATCAGGGTTGTAAAAACTACGCCCTTTATACTCTAGATCAATAGATCGTATGCAATAATAAAGCTTTACGCCTTCGAGTTTTACATATTAATTTCCTTTTCAACGGGGTCAAATGTTTACCGTGTTTGAACCCATTGGCGTTTGTAGGCGCTAAGCATCATCATTTGAATATATATAAAGTGCCACCTTTCCCTACCAAATTGATTAAAATGGATGCAGTTGTTTTAGAAGAAAAACCATGTTAAAAAATAAGTTTACGTCGACAAACGACGACAGAGGGGTTATGACAGATAATTCATTTGGCCAAGGTGAATTTAAAAGAAACCCCAACTGGTTTGATACAAAGTACGTATTTTCAGGCTTGATAGAAGCATCGCGGCCAATAACACATGTTGTAGCAGAAAACGCTAAACCAAACATTTGTATGTACTTAGTTCTATATATTTAAATTAATACCTATCGTCGAATCAACACGTGCAGCATGGGGCAAGCCAACAGGTACGACTGTTCGTACGCGCATAATCTCGTGTAACGTGGCTTCTATGTAGGGGAGGTGTTCTTTGTCCAATATTCCCGGTAGCCTACCATCACCTGTTAAGTGGAAACAAACCTTATGGACACTCTATTAAACTTTTTTTGTTTTATAAAGGGTAAGAAACAATCATTCATTCCTCATTCACCAAATAGTTTCTTTTAGCACTACTATCAACATAAAAATGTCAAATCATGTTTAACATAATGTGTGGGTCTCTCCAACAAATCCTTTTTTCAACACCAATTGCTGAAATTACAACTACCAAACTTTGATTTTTATAGCTACAATTATGTTTCACTTTTTTTAAAGGTTTGACCAAGAGCTATATTGTTCATTTTAGTATTACATTTGAGTAATTAAAACACGCTAAAAATTAATAAATTTGAAGTTTAAATATCAAACTACTTGAAAATGGTTATGCACCAGTTGAGCTGTTTAGAATCATGTTGTTATTTTCATATCAATATTATTGAGAGCAACATAGCTTTTAACATGTTGTATGGTTATGTGTTAATCTCACCTATGACTTTATCAATCTCTTCTTGACATCTGTGTTGTATGTTGGGGTGGGCAGCTAAATACAATAAGCTCCAATACAAAGTGAAGCGGCTTGTTTCTATCCCAGCTAAATTATCAAACAATCATAACATGAAATTAATGAATAGTAAAAAGTTTTTAACATATAGTAACATATATCAATGAAATAGCCGTTATATGATATTCAAATATCTTATGTTGTTAAAAAGATTCAACATTCTTTCTCAAATAAATTTTTTGAAACCATGATATAAAATGTTAAATGAAATTTTACCTAATACATATCATTTTTGTAGAAATGCGGTAAATAAGTTGAATGTTGATACTTCACCAAACCATGATTACATCATTTAAGAAATGTTAACAAGAATATAATTATGATCTAGAAATGTAAATTGAAACTGAAAGCAAGTTGAATATAATGAAAAAGGGCAACATTTAAGTATCCGTGAGGCACAACAAGAAAATCCAGTCCTCTGCATGGGAGGGGGACCTAGTTCAATATTCCTTGCTTAGCTACGACTCAACCGTCATCAACGGATACTCAAAAGAATATAGATAAAAATACCGAATTTAATCAACTACAAAACCACACCCCAACAATTATATGAAAATAGCCTTGCCAACAATTTATGTGAACATTTGTCAATATTTTCCCCTGTCTCAAAGTTTGGATGTCCAAAACAAGATAAGTGGAAGACAGAAAGACATTGTCAAACCAACGACATCTGCTTCAAACAATTAAGCACCACCAATTCTCTATTCTGCTATCTCTTGGATATAGAACTAACTATAAGAACTGAGTCCCAGAGAATTCAAAATGTCCACGTACATTGATACAGTCACTAAAATGGTTATAATTCAATAAGAAGATGACATTATCCATGTAGCAAACACTGAAATTTAAAGACCACGCCAAAGCCGTTTTCATGAATTGAGTAACTCTTGGATTATAAGCCTCATAAGAATAAAGAAATAGGTCCGCTAGTAGTCAAGTACAGTTTGTACCCTTCAGAACAACACAGTGATTAATATTTCAGTGTGTCCCGGCATACTTCTGAATAATGTGAGAGCTGAGAAGAAAAGGTACTTGGGTTGGACATACTTTTGTAATTATTGATTGGTCATAGATTTAACTGAACAATGAAGTTCTTATACAAGACATACCAATGAATACATCAAAAATAGTTTGTCGAACATGGACGTCTGTTATTTTTTCGGCGTTTTTTCCGTCTTCCTCTTCAGCCACTGTCTTTTCGTTTAAAAGATGATCACAGAAATCAATTACATTATCTACAAAGGGAAGTAATTTTACAATCTTAATGAAATACATCATTATATGACGGGATTTTGACAATCGATGTCTAATGTCAAAAAGTCAGTATTTAAATCATTTCCAACGCTTGCCCCTGGATTTCTGTTTCGGCGTTTGTATTTTTAAAAAGAATTAAAATAATAATAATAAAAATGACCAGATGAATGAATAAAAAATCTACAAATTTGAAAGGATACCAGATTTCAACCTATACTTATATAGCTATATTAAGTGATAAACAAATAAACAAGATCGATGCGTAGTTTTGGGTGTGTTTTTTTATTGTTTGACACATACTTACTGGAGTCAAATACTTCTCTGTGCTTGGCAATGTTTTTATTCAAATAAGCAAAGAATCGACCAATAACATTCAACACACGCTTAAAGCGTTTAGATGGCCATATGTTCTTTAAGTATGGAAACATATCTTCAAAAACACCCATTCCAGCTGCTGTGTTTAGGTCATCGAAGCATTTTGAAGTGTTCAGAAACTCTTCATCGTCCAAATCGTAGCTAAAATGAAAACGGTATTTTTTATTTAAACCTTAATTTCAGATTATAATAAACGGAAACCTTTGAAAGGTAGAATCCAAGTGTTTATAATAAAAAAGTAGTAAATACGAAAAACCAAGATGATATTCAAAAGCCGTAAATCCATGGACATGGGTAAACAAGAGGAAAACGTGGGACGCATACAGAACAAATAACCAAATATACACATATTAAAGAAAAAAGGAAACAAAAATATGTGTCCGAGATATGATAAGCGTTTCCAGCTACATATGTGTCACCCGCCGCGATGCTTCCGTGTCAATCCAGTATATGGCAACCCTTTTCACTGTTAGAAAAGAAGCATTTGTCCCCATAAGAATATGTCACTACCATAGTGACGAAAGAGCAAAGGCGAAAAACCGTTAACAGAATAGAAATAGACACAGCATCATTATAATGAAAGCAGAGGGGTAAAGATAGTGTGACGAGAAGTAAAAAAAACCAATGACCGCATACTACATGTTATTATAAATTAAATTATATGACCGACCGACCGACAGACAGACAGACACAGACAGAGTCAGTGGTGTCTTCCATTTCGAGTTTCCAGAGGATATATAATAAACACGTAATCCCCAAAGGTTTTTATATACGAAACGTCATCTATGTAACGAACAGTATACAAAGAAGGTATACAAATGTGAAATGTAAAATCCAAGTGTTTATAAAAAGAAAGTATACAAAAAGCCAGTAACGTCAATTTGGATCAATACTTTTGACCAACCATTTAATCAGTAAAGAATTTGATGACAAAAGTGCAGAGAAATGCATCGTACTTGTAATCTCGGAATAAAACTGACACACGTAAAATACAGGTACACATCTTTTGTATCTATTCATGACGTAAAAGGTAAGAATGTCGAGGCAACATACATGTAAACCGTCGCTTCTAGTTTTTTAATAGAAGTTCTTGATGTTTCCATTTTTAGTGAACAAATGTTTATTTTGTTCATTTTTCTTTGTGCGTCCAACGTTTTCTTATTGTTTGCCAATGTCCATTGACTTAATGCCTTAGAGTATCATCTTGGTTTTTCGATTTACTATTTTACCAATTTTTCATTCTAAAGAACGCATACGTGATAAATATTTATTCTAAATACATCTTGTATCTGTAATTCTAGCATTTTCGAACCATAATAGGTAATAAAAACAAACTCATATTAGTATTTTTCATGTACTCTGATAATTATCTAACTGTCGCATCTTTATAAAAAAGATTTTTAAAGGCATCCATATTGTATATGTATATTTATATATCGCCAAATCTGGAATAGATGACGAGGTCTAATTAAACAGATGGCTCGTTTTTCGTCCGTTTTAGGTATTTCTTGAAAATCTGTCTGAATTTGCAAATTAATATAAAAATATGTGATGGCCAATATATGACTTATTCTGAATATGATTGCAAAGCACAATAACAGATAGAGAAATCTAGGTGAAAATACAAAGGTGTAAACTGAAACAGGCAACTATAAAATATAATAATTATAAGAGGAAAAACCCATTCTATGTGTGAGAAAACCTCGCCTATGAATTCAGGCCTAGCAACGAAGCAACCGTCATCAGTGGACGCTCAAGAAAAAAAATGATTTAAAAAAGACCCCGACAAAAAAAACTAAAAAACGATAGGATCAACAGAACAAAGTATATGAACTAAAAAACAATAGCCTCATTAAGAAGATAAACCAGAGATGGTGTCAAAGTCGCAAAATGCTCGCCTGTTTATGCATTTGTCGTTTTTAAAAGACATCTAATTAATCTTTCCTGACCACTTAAAAAAATATTATTTATAAGACTTGTCTTATTTTCATAAACCATTACAGTTAAGTCGGCCCCAAATGATATTTAATCAATATATTTATTTATATTCATGATATTGCCATCAGTAAATGATATGATGTGGTAGATAAAAAAACATAAGGAAGCAAATATTGTTTGTAATACTGATATGCTCTTAAAAGGTTAAGATCAAAAGTTGTCAAAAATTTAAAAAAGAAAATTTAAATTGTGCCTTCCTACATCAATGGTATAACCCAAAGAAACTCCTATGCCAAATATCGGCTTCCTGGTAGACATATTGAATGAATGGTAAGCTTCTAAATATCTTGCACCAAAAACATTAACGTTGATGTGCTACAAAAAAGTTAAGTTCAAAACAGGTCAAAAGTTTTAAAAATTTGAAAACATTTTTTAATCATACTTTCACTACATCAATAGCGTTCTCCACAGGAGCCTCCATACCAAATATCAGCATCCTAGTATGTAAATTGAAATAATGGCAAGCATCTAAATATCTTGAACCAAAAATTTAACGTTGATGTGCTACAAAAAAGTGAAGTTCAGTACAGGTCAAAAATTTCAAAAATTTGAAATTATTTTTTAACTTCAACTTATTTAAATCAATAGTAGACCCCAAGGGAACATCCATGATAAATATCAGCATCCTTATACACATTTTTACTGAATGACAACCTTCTAAATAACTTGCAGCAAAAACTTTAACGTTGGTGTGATTCAATAAAGTTAAGTACATACATGTAACAGGTCAAATTTTTCAAAATTTGAAATTATGTTTTAATTTCAACTTCACTACATAAATATAATACCCCACAGGAAATTTCATGCCAAATATCAGCATCCTAGTACACATATTGAAAGAATGGCAAGCTTCTAAATAACTTGCAGCAAAAACTTTAACATTTTCACACTGACGCTAACGCTCACGCTCACGCCGGGGGTAACGCTATAGCTCTCTGTTCTTCGAACAGGCGAGCTAAAAACGAAAAGCCAAGATGATATTCTAAGGCCGTAAGTTCCTGGACATTGGCAAACAATAAGAAAAACGTGGAACTCACACAGAAAAAATAACCAAATAACCATTTTATTAACTTAAAAAAGAAACATCACGAACTTCTATTAAAAAACTAGAAGCGGTATTAAGTGCTCGCGATATGGTAAGCGTTTCTTTCTACACATGTATCGCCCGCCGCGATGCCCCCGTGTCATTCCGGTGTATAACAACCCTTTCCACTATTTAAAAAGAAGCACGTGCCACCATAAGAATATGTCACAGTTATGGTGACAAAGCAAATGAGAAAAACCATTAACAGGAGAGGAATAGAAGTAGCAACAATATCATGAAAGCAAAGTCACCAACAGAATGAACATTTCTACTGAAACGGAAATTTAACAATGATATCAAATCAATCAAATAAGTGAGAGAACCAATCCAAGTTACGAATTGAGGGGGAAAATAATTTAGAGAAGTCCAAGACAAACCAAAGCTAGGAAACGAGGGAGGGGGATTCCCTTCACGGCTAGCGAAAATGTACTGACGGTGGAGTGTTGGTGGATTAATCAGTAAAGCAAGTGAAACATACTTTGTATTAAAACATAATGAGCACATTATGTTGAACACGGCCAGATCAATGTACTGTTTTGGGTTGAATGGACCCTTCTTTTCTTTGATGCATTTAACAACTTTCTTCAAAGATCCTTGAATAGCTTTGTCCAGATTGTCTCCCTTTAGATAACTTCTGAAATACATAAAGAGATAATCTTTATGTAGTTTGAAGATCGTACATAAACACCAGTTATGTGGGGTTACTATATAATCATGACCAATGTTATCAATATTCATTACAAATAATCAGCAAAAACTAAATGTTAAAAGCGTCGGAACTATATACAAATGAGAAAAGTATAGATAAAACTTTATGTATATTAATATAATGTACATAGCAATTCGAAAAGGCTTCCTGTTATAATTCAATAAAACAGCTATACGTTTGTGAAAATATATTCTTTTTACAGGACTGTGAAAATGCTAAGATAATTCAAAGACTAATTTTGTCACAAAATGCATTACTGATAATTTTCCTCCTGGACGAGAATGTTGCACATTATCTGCACTTACGTAAAGTCTTGCTGTTGACCAATACAGTAGATTTTTAAACAATTATCCAATTTAAACAAATATCTATTTATTAAAACTCACCTAACGTTTCCCTGAATATATCTATTTCGGTTTATTACACAGCATAAAATCTAATTTAATTCATATTGGTGTAAAATCTAGAAAATGATTCAAAGACTAAACTAGATAAAGCTCCATACTTTACCTACAATCTGTTTGTAAACTCCATGTTGGTAAATATATAAGCCTACCCTAATTGTTTGCTTACATTCTTCCTGTAATTAATAATAATGGTACATAATCTTTATTCACCTCAATTCTTGACTATGATAATCTTTTTGCGACAATTATATATTGGTGTAGAATCTAGTTCAACTTCAATTATCGATTGATGCGAATCTTCCTTCAATAATTCTATATTGGTGTATAATCTGTATTTTCTCCATTGTTCCTGTAGCAATTGATATTGTGTAGAATCTAGATTTATACTATATACTTTAAAGGGTTTTTACTGACAATGTACGTGCTTTAATGTATATTGGTGTTTAATATAGATTTACTTAAACTATTTAGTAATGCGAATCTTCCTGCAATAATTCTATAATAGTTTATAATCTTGATATCTATAATCTTCTCAAATTTGTCTGCAGCAAATTATGTTGTGTATAATCTAAATTTACAAAATATAACTTAAAGCTTTTAATTGACAATGAACGTGCTATAATTTATATACGTGTATAATCTAGAAAACCGTATTTGACTTAATAAGCGCTCATGTCCTTATAAACGCCCCCTGCCTTTTCAAACACCTACAGTCCTGTATAAAAGCTAAGATCCATTTCTGAAAAGCATTGCAGTGCATTTATCTAAAGTGTTATGTCTCGTTATATGGTCCTAATAAACAGACACTTTCGTTGTTCTAATTTTTTTCAACAATTGGCGCTTATAAGGGCGAATATGGTACCTCGAATCATTACTTACTATCTACCTGTGTTAATTTAAATTTGCTTTAATCTAGATTTACCCCAATTCTTTTTGTGTTTAATGTTTATTTACCTAAAGGCTTTACTGACAATCTTCCTGTGGAATTTCCATGTCGGTGTATAATCTGCCATAGCTATATCCTTACAACCTTCACTTATGACATCACCTGAAAGCAGTGATACCTATATTGTTGTTGTTCGAAACACGTGTCCAGAGGAATACGTTTAAAAATTCCTGTTTTGACTATGCGCACATTTTAAATTTTGGCA
>JAUMGZ010232902.1:0-10961 GCA_032359645.1 Pododesmus macrochisma
TGTGTGTGTGTGTGTGTGTGTGTGTGTGTGTGTGTGTGTGTGTGTGCGTGCGTGCGTGAGTGCGTGCGTGCGTGCGTGCGTGCGTGCGTGCGTGCGTGCGTGATGCACACTTATTGAAAAGTTCGAAATCTAAAACTCGAAAAACAAAGGTAACAAGAGGTGAGGGAAAATATGTTGTTATTGATAAAGATGAATCAATAAAAGAGGGAAAACTTTGAATTGTCACCGCTTATTGTTTTTTACATTTATTGTCATTCATTGTTAGTTACTAACAATGAATGATACTTATTTAGTATTATAAGGGATATTCTGTTAATTATTTTTTCTTACATATAATCTGACCTTCACCATTGTAGATAGTGTTGTTTATTGTTATTAATCTACACGTGCTATGCTTTAAAATTTAATTCAATTTAATTTTTCTTTTTTTACAAAACTTGTTGGATCCTCTATCACCGCACTATATCTTCAGAGGAATTTGACATTTTAAATATTAATTATTCCTAGGTAAATTCAAGGTCACATGTTTCGAATATATATCTAAAGATTGCGTTATAATGCAACTATGCTATGCCATGCGCTGTCAGCAGTCAATCCTTCCGTGGCACGTGAAAATTATGTAATACCAATGAAAAATTCCAGATGAGGGATTGTAAACCCATAAACGATCCATCTGTCATCAGTATTGTTTCTGGCATGTGTACTTTGAATTGAATTTTATCAACCAGGAAGTCGACCCAAATCTAATTTAGAAAACTATATGCCGCATATAACGGTTTAAACAATGACATATCCGTTCTAATCTCTCTTTGTGTAATTGTTCTATCTGATTTTATATCCATATATATCTGTTGAAAAATGGTTGGTATCATAAGGTAAACATAAGTCTACCGTCTCGCTCAGCAAAATAAATAATCTACCTTCGATCTTTGTGAGAACAATATTATTGTATTGTTGTATCGAATTGTATTGCATTAAATTGTATTGTACAACGATACTTTTAATGCTAACGTTTTTCAACTATAGTTAATCCGTGTCATTATTTAACTTAACTTTTTTTACATTATAGGTTCAATCTTTTAAAGGTGTTTCTTTGAACGCTTATCTTTATTATAATTCAAGTAACGCAATTGTGTATATATTTATCAATGCATTTATATGACTTTATATATCGCCAAGCACCAGTTTATATGTTAACTGTGACGCGACCGGAGATCGAGCCCCGCCTCCCGCACACGAAGAGAACGCTCTTGTCACTGCGATAAAACGGCAGTCACTAAATTGGTACAATTTGATTGGTAGTATTGGTCATTCGGTCTTGATTAGATTTTGAGTTGCTTCATTAAACAGTGATGATTTTCAGATTTCTTATATTTAACTCCTCTTAGACTCGTTGGACGATTTATGCTGTTGCATGCAGCACGAATATCATCAAGTAAGCTCACTATTCTAAGCGTACACTTTCGCACGTATATAGCATTCATATATCGTTAGAAATGTAAAGTCGAGAAAGAAGCTTCTGTAACATGCATTTTCATTGTCATCTTAATGGAGCTTTTTCGTTTGAATTACTCCCTCCATTCGTACTTATAATCAAAAGTATGTCCCCAAACTATTATAGAAAACAACATCAAAATCACATTATCTCCTTAATCGTGTGTCTCCCTTTGATGATCATCATTAAAAGGATAATGTAGTAATGTGTTGGCTCGGAGTCGGGTAAATGTGACCAAGTTAGATGTAATTTCAGTGCATGTTTTGGTGTGTGTGTTTTTGTTTTAAGAAATATAGTATTTTAAGGTTTGACTTAGTTTTTTTTACCACAAGTAGAGTTTGTATGATCTCTTATTTGTGCTAAGATACGTTAAATTCCAATAAAACTAACAGATTAGCGTAATACATAGATGCGGCAAGGTCAGCTATGTTCAGCTGTTTAATACACTGTGTACTTCTGCTGAACAGCAACAATATACCGCTCTTCCTCGATAGTATATATAATCAGTTTAGGTTGGATCCCCAGAAAACAGAGACACTGACAGATTCAACACATCGAACATAGCAATACAACAAAGATATATGCAAAACTCACAATAACAATCTAAACAATATGTTGAACCAATGACGAATACGTGTTTAGAATAGTGAATAAACCATATATACTCGACAAAAATATCATTTTATTTTTAGAAACATCTAATATTCTTCGAATATGATTTGAAATGTTAGAATCTGCATATATGTTGAAATAACCAATTCTTTTTTCAAAGGAAAGTCATGTGAGTAATACTCGGCTGATTTCAATAATGTTAAACAGACTAACAACAAGATTCACTTACCGACCACCAATACTTTTTTGCCTGTCAAATCTCTATTAGTCCTATAGCTGTGCGAATGCATGGATGTTCCTTCAAACTTTTCAATTCCATCAAAACTTGGAGTATACGGAAACGTATGATGTCCCGTGCAAATCAGAACACCATCGAATCTGTCCGTTGTCGCCTCAGTGGCATCATCAGAACATCGGCAATAGGTTACGTCCCAGCGACCAGTCGCATCATAATCCGGAGCTGGCACTATTTTCTGTACCTCAGTTTCGAAGTTTATGTATTGTCTAAGTCCAAAATTGTCCGCGTAAAGATTGAAATATTTATTGACGTACCGATGAGGCAAAAAGACTGGGAAGTCCGAAGGTGGGGGAAAATCACTGAAAGCCATCATTTCTTTGCTTGTATTCATCACACACGAATTATAAACGCTCCCCTTGCCGATTTTCGGCGTTTCGCTATAATTCCATAGACCACCAATTTCATTTTCTCGTTCGAAGCACACAGGTTCTAGGCCTTCGTCCAAGCAAGATTTGATGGCCACAAGTCCACTACAGCCAGCACCTATGACAGCTATTCTTGTCATTTTTAATGTTGTGTGAGCGTTACGGTGCACGGTGTGTTATGTACGGACTTGGTGGCTACTGTACAGTGGACTTACCCTTGTTGCAGCCACATACCAAATGACAACTCAATTTCACGTGTCGCTGCTTTTATAAAGAAACAGGTATTCACGATCAGCTGGCCAGTCGGACATGCGCACGGTACACGAATAGAATATATTTCTGATACATCTACAGCGATATGTACATTCTGATAACTTTTAATTTCAACGGATTTTGTTCTCGGTTCATATAAAAACTTATGCGTCACCTCCAATTTTTGAATGTTCAATTTTTGAATTAAAATTTGGGCAGACAACTTTTTTATGAGTTAACGAAAAAAAGACGAATCCAGGTGGTCAGTTTAAATTTGTTAGGTTATGAATTTAAGGATGTGCTTAATTGATTTATCTGAAAGCTTATAATATATGTTGAAATTTGACGATCTTTTTTAAAGTAAATTTTTTGTATTCTCGCCGATTTTTAATAGATTTAGTTTTTGCTTGTTTAACGGAAATAAATCCATTAATCTATATAACTTAATCGAGTTGAAAATTAAATATAATTCCGTATTAATTAATTTGAGAGTTTAATTTTCAAGTTTTATTACATTTTTTGATATTTTAAATAAATTCTTATACTTTTCATCCTTAAAATGTACCTTGTATATGCGCATGCGCATGCATACAAAACAATTTCGAGTTTATTGTTGGGCGCCCGAGGACACACATACCGTCAATGTGTATTACCTGTGTATTATATCATCCGTATTGTAACATCTATTTCTCTTTGTTGACAAACGACATATTACATCTGTCCAGTATCTGTGGTCAGTTTACTTTGGCCAGCTGCACAGACATGGTCAATTGATTATTATATGATACGTCCAGTGGCATACTGTCACAGCTCCAAGAATGCCTAGTGTTTGCGTACTTTTAAACGGGATGAAGAGTTGGTGACGCTGGGTTTTTGCATAAATAATATTTACTTTCGTGCGACACTTTAGTATAAATTATTGTTGTGACACGCGTGCAAAAACACGTCCTGAAATCCAAGACCAAGAAAACAAATGGCAATCGATCTAAAGATAGAAACGTCAGACGAGGTCCGGATATGTGCCAAAATAAGTAAAAAAAACCACGATATGAATAACTCAGGGACGTTATAATATTATGTAATATATTTTTATATATATTTTTCTATTTTTTGCTCACTACAATATGTTCTTCGTATCTTTTTGCTAAGAGGTCAACAAAATTTGATGCAAAAAATTATGGCAGCTAGAAAAATATGTTGAAAATTAAAAATTAAGTGAAATGATAATGTGAAAATACGAACTTGTTTGTCATGAGTGAATATCGTAACTCTTCGTGTAAAATGCGCAGAGCAAATAGTATAGTGATAAAACATCGCACATTTCGCTGTCTCTCTCTCTCTCTCTCTCTCTCTCTCTCTCTCTCTCATTTATCTATTTGTATATATTATAACTGAAATATTTATTCTTATTGTATTAAGTAGTATTGCCGTTTTTGCTGAATATTCAATAAACCTTTACTTTGACATTTTGCCGAATTCCCTATATATTTACGAAAACTAAAACCCATGGGTTCGAGTTCTTAAACTTGCCATTTTGAACATGCCTTGTCAATGGTTTTCGGCTTCATCCTTTTGAAATATACATTATAATTAGCGCGTGCAATCTAAGTACATTGCAATATGATAATTCCTATAGGGTCATCTGTTTGACTTTCCGCCAATAACGTCATGTGGTCAGAATTAGGTTATTTCATCGCCCATTACGAAAGTAAATTCTGACCCAAGAATTTCATTTATAAACATGCACGTGGCGATCGTCTGCTGTGTTTATTATACATTGTTTAAACATGCCATGCCACATTACGCCCAGAATGAAGTCCGTAATTTATTGCGAATTAATAGAATGTGAAGTGGACATCTTACAGAAACATCCTGTTGGCATAAGATCAACGCAATGTCCAGTCTCCGGCCAACTAATCAAGCATTCTATAAATGTTTATGTACGGAGTGCTGACGAATGGTCATTTTATAACATAATTTTGACGAAATTAGCAATTTAGTTGAACAGCTTGGCGGAAGTTGACCATTCATCAAGGCAAGTACAAATGGGAGTGGAACACGTAGTATGTAACTAATTGATATTGTCTATTGTATGGTGTCACTGTCTTACGGATGAAAATAATCTAGGATTTTTTTTCATTTTGCTATA
This sequence comes from Pododesmus macrochisma, assembly GCA_032359645.1. Lineage (NCBI taxonomy): Eukaryota > Metazoa > Mollusca > Bivalvia > Pectinida > Anomiidae > Pododesmus > Pododesmus macrochisma. The sequence goes on from JAUMGZ010232902.1 coordinate 5,172, forward strand.
AAGATAACTTTTTCTCGTTTTGAATATTTGTTCTATATTTATATAGTCGTATATTATCGTCCTAAGCTTATACATTAAGCAAGGGCAATTTTTTGTCATTTGGCGTTTAAGATAGTGAGTTAATTTCATTTCTAAATGATATTTACCTAGTATTTTAAATCTAGTATTTTACGTATATGTCTTTAAAAGTTGCTTTATTCAAGTTAAAATGTTTTAAACTTTAAACGAGTCAATGTCTCGTACTGATTTTTTTTTTTTTTTTTAATGCATTAATTTAAGGACGTACTTCCTGTGGGGTCGGTATCTACTAGACTTTGGATTATCCTAGAATCAAATCATTAAGCTGGTTATTGTAGTAGAAAAATAAACCTTTTTTTTATCGGATATAGATCAAGTTAACTCCAACATAGGATAGCGATGTCAAATAAACGTTTCGTTTAGGGTTTTCTTTTCAAAATAATTGAGTCGAATCACATAGAATTTGAGTTCAAACATATATCTACATTTATATGTAAAATTGTGATTTTTATCCGTTTTTCGGGTGTCTACAAAGTCACAATTCTTAACAACATAGACTTATCGTCTTGCACCGCTAAAAAGACATATCACGAATATATAATACGCTGACAAATTATGTCCAGTCGTCTCTGGACAACTGGAGTGGGCACAGGTGTCCAAAATTCTTATAAATTTGTCACGCCGTTCGAGGACAAAGCGGTCAGTGACCATCGTAAAACTAGGCTAGACAGCGGCGCAAAAAAAACGATGGGTTTAAAAGTTTAGAAAAAAAAAGATTTCTATGTATACGAGTGACCGTACTGTGACCTGAGAAAAACATTAGACATGTGTAAATTTGAAGTGACATTCAAGTACTGTGCTGCCTTGACCCAGTGATCAGACTAAACAATCAAATATAAGGCCAATGAAAACAACATGTATGCACTGTTCACGAGTTTATCAGCTGTTTGGACGTTTTTGTATGTTTTTTGTATTTTTGAGGGTGGGGTTTTTTTTTTGGGGGGGGGGGGGGGGGTCGGGGGGGTATTATTGCCATTTTGATATTTTTTTTATAAAATTATATCTGTGGGTTTTTTCTTACGTTTCTAAGTCTTTAAGTCCTATTGTCTGTATGTATGTATGCATCTGCATACTACAAGGATTATTTAACCTCTTACGCGCGTTATACCTGTCGAACTATAATTTCTTGAAAATCAAATATAACATGTCAACGCGTTAAGAATCTGTATCTTCGTAACGAGCGCGCGCATGTGCGTGCCTGTGTCCGTGCATGAGTGTGTATGTCTGTGTGTCTGTGTGCGTGCGTGCGTGTGTGCGTTTTTGTTGTTTAGCGACGCACCTTTTAAAGACATCAGATCATCAGCGATCGTCCAATATTTAAGAAAGATGTATTGGCAATATGAGTGGAATATATAGAGTGGAAAATACAAACATAGGAAACCAAAATTGTGTCTGTTAAGTATAGTTTAAAGTAATACGCACTATGGTATTTGTTATTGAGACTAAAGCAATTTCTTCAATAAAACGAAATATTAATAATAGCGCCATAATTAGATGATCTGTCATAAAAAATATTTTTGATAACTCAGATGCAATGTTTAGAGCCAGCGAAATATTGGGAAAATTCAAAAGACCAGCGTCCTGATCGGTCATTTTCCCTTATTGGTATGCAGACGAAATTAGGGTGGACAGCGATTTAGTTTTAAAATAGCATCAATACCAATTAGCATGTAAACTGATTTTATCCGTGCAAATTAAGCACGCGTCTATATAGCCCTGACACGTTTCACAATTTCTAAGCACAATGAAAATCGTATCCTGATACACCTATGCCACTGAATGAACTCTGCCCGATAACATAAACAAAAAACATCAACACTCTCTAAATATTTGTCCCGAGTAATACCCAAGTGAAGACGACTTGGGGATGTTTTCAATGTTTTGGTACGAAAGTTGAAGCGTTATGCCTGTCAGTCATTTATAATTCAACCCGAAATATACATGTTGGTTAATTTTGAAATTTGGTAACTTTGTGAAGATACACGAGCTTCAGGTTGAATTAACGAACAGTAACTTTCTTTTTATGCTTAATAAAAACCATATTGAAAATAGATTAAAAACCAAGCAAAAATTACACTTATTTTGTGTGTATGTCACTAAGTTTTCCCCTCAAAAACACGGTCGTTGTATTGATTAACAGAAAAAGTGCTACCTTACTGAAGTACACAGCATCCGTGAGATCAAAAACAAAATACGCAATATTACATGGCAAGTTGTTTTCCTATTGTCCTTTCACGAGCGTTGAACAATAAATATGTTATATTACACGTATGGGTAATCAGCACATGAGCACATTCAAAATGGCTACAGACATTGCAGATTCTGCCTATTTTCCGAGCGACATTAAAACTAAGGATGATCAGAAAACAAATATGATTATACTAGTTTGGTCGTGTTTATTTTAGTAATAAATGTTTCAGACGTATACTCTATAAATAACATTCATGATATATTCAGCAAGCGTTTAATATTAAAGAAAACACGACAAGAAACGATTATTTTTTTAGTTTTGCCTGATAAAACACAAGTTGGAAAGTTCCCAGGAAGATGTTTTGAAGCGTTTTGTCTTTCATTGTGAGCGCTATCACGGTCACACAAACAAACATCTGCGCCAAGGTCAAACTGTACGATAATCACATTTGTCTGCGGCCATTGTGTCAGATAGAGAATAAACATCAATCAAGAAACAGAAATAAACAATTTATTTATAAGTATTGTTTAAAAGTATGAACATTTAAGTTCTTAAAGATGATTTGAGTAGACATTTACGTACACTATTTCATGTATTCATCGCTTGCTAATATTAACGGCATCATGTGTTAAATAATTACATATTTTTATTTCTTAAGAAGGAGGGTTTTTTAATCAGAGGCAAATCTTCAAGAAAATCAAATTAATAAAAACTACATGTTTATTTTATTTCAACTTATTTTTGTTCCTGTAATGATGAGTTATTTAAAAGATTGAGAACAAAATGTTGTGTGGTTTGGCATCCAAGTAAATATACATATTTTGTGTTTAATACCAATATATATTGTAGCTATATTATTACATTTAGTGTAATTGAATACAAATGTACGTCTGTAATACTGACATTTATGGAAATTTTGATGAACAGATGCAAAAGTTTGTTAGCCAGAGACTGTTTGTAACTGCTTTGTATTCTTCTTCGTGTTTGTCAAAAAATGAGGGAAAATAAATAAATTAAAAAAAAAACTCTTCACCTGTTGAGCAAGGCCTACTTTTACCTGCGATCGACATGTCGTATAACAACGAATTAGCGTCGCAAAACGTATGTGATTATTTCCAAACGCTCTTTACTTTTGAAAATAATTGATGCATGAAAAACGCCAATAACGTCCCGAAAGTGGAATAGATACAGTTTAAGATGATGTAGATTTTATAATTCTGTGAAAAAAATGTTTTCGTTTGAAGTTAAAAAACTTCGATTTTCAAAGCAATTTTTATTTTATACATAACTACATATTTATTTTCACAATGGATACATCAATAACACCGTTAAAGGAAAACATATGCTTTAAGGTTGTGTAAATTCTATAATTCTGATTTTCTACGTTTTTCTTACTTATATGATGAGTTCGAAAAGTGACATCGATTATGCGAGATCACAGGTAAACTCGTTGGAGACAACTCCATTTCAAGGGATGAGGAGAAGGTAGTAGCATATGTGGAGCAATTTTTCCGCAAGGAATTATTGGCAGTAAACACCGTTCGAACTGAACTGTTGTGACGCTTTTGAAATTTGTTAAAGATGACTGCAAAGTACAGATATGTTGATTATAAAAGAAACTTATCGCATTTTGACGAAGCACCCATGCAATTTATATGACAGCTCACAGGAGCTAATTGTCCGGGGGAGGGGGCATATATTGTTAGAGGCTAAAGTTTTTCCTTCTGAATGTTGTAAAATAACCATACAATTATTTTGCCAGCTTTTATGTCTTTTTAAAAAACAAAGTAAGAATTGGTCGCTGAAGATGCCTTTTTTGTAAAATATCTGGTCGTTCTACCAATCATTAGTAATTGTCTGCACAGTAAAACGAGGGTTAAGTTACACTTTCTAAAGTTTCTGTGTGAAAATTTAGTATACTTTCTCTTTGCGTGTGAATTTTTATATTTCTCTTTACAGAAGCCCGTTTTTCAACGAACACAATAAATGACAGAAAAAACTGTAAAATTGACTCGAAAAGAATTCGAAAAAGATTGTTTTCTCAACCCCCTTCACCTAAAATGAACTACAAATTATTCATGTCTATTTAAAAAAAAATCATTCTTATCTTTCCCCAACATTAATCGTAAGAATGCATGGTATTTTTAATCTGTTGACCTGGTGGCTTGAATAAACAAACATGTTAAACACCCTGATCAACTTACAAAACTATTAAAAGAAAAAACGATTATGGAATCCGTCTAGTAAATTCCGTCGGTATTGTCAACTTGGCTTAACGGGCATGGTCACCGTAAAAGGTGTCCGTTTTCAGAAATCGGACACTACAATGACCGCATCTGACGCTATGGACAATAACTTGTCACCACGAGCGGCCGCCCTAGGGCTCTATGTCCGATGGCATGGACGCTTAACACAAAGATGGGGAATGCGGTGGCGTAAACTTATATCTTCAAAAACAGAAATTTAATACTCGTGTATACATATTTATACCCAGGTTTAGTTTTTGTCAACAAAACATGGACAAAAACAACGCTGATATATTTAGGCCGTGGACATGTCAGACCTATAAAAGTACGTTTTTTATTAACGTCTGGTAACTGAGGCCATTTACGATTCTCTCCTCCCAACGCTGAATTGTCTCTCAAAATTACTATACTTGACTTAATTTGCATTGCAATTAAGCTTTAGTTTTAGACTACTATTTGCAATAAATGTATAAACTAGGGTTTTGGAAATAATAGAAAATATCAGCACTTTCACAATTTGCGCATGACCAATTATTGTTAACAAATCCCTGTTGTCCAAGTTGCCAAATATACATGTAACACAAACAAGCGAATCTAAATTGCCATGTTAAGTACTTTAAGTTGCGTTTAGTTTAATGATTGTTAAAACGTTATTTAAATTAAAGTCGGATGTGCTTTTTGTCCTTAATTAATTTCAGGTTTCTATCCCCACACATTTGGCTCCCAAGCTGTGATTTATTTAAGCTTTGTCTATTCTAAATTTGTTTTCCGTTGATGACGGTTGTCCGTAGCTTGGCATTGGGTCATGTGTAAGGGTCTTCTCACTAATTGGGTCATGTGCGAGGTCTTATCACTCATTGGGTCATGTGCGAAATCTTCTCACTCATTGGGTCATGTGCGAAGTCTTCTCACTCTTTGGGTCATGTGCGAGGTCTTCCCACTCATTGGGTCATGTGCGAGGTCTTCCCACTCATTAAGTCATGTGCGAGGTCTTCCCACTCATTGGGTCATGTGCGAGGTTTTCTCACTCATTGGGTCATGTGCGAGGTCTTCTCACTCATTGGGTCATGTGCGAGGTCTTCCCACTCGTTGTGTCATGTGCGAGGTCTTCCCACTCATTGGATCATGTGCGAGGTCTTCTCACTCATTGGGTCATCTGCGAGATTTCCTCACTCATTGGGTCATGTGCGAGGTTTTCTCACTCAATGGGTCATATGCGAGGTATCCTCAGTCATTGTGTCATGTGCGAGGTATTCTCACTCATTGGGTGATGTG
>JAUMGZ010232913.1:0-10961 GCA_032359645.1 Pododesmus macrochisma
ATGAATGGTGAAGGTTAGAGTAAACAGGCGCCGTGATGAATACTGAAGGTTAGAGTAAACAGGCGCCGTGATGAATACAGAAGGTTAGAGTAAACAGGCGCCGTGATGAATACAGAAGGTTAGAGTAAACAAGCGCCGTGATGAATATAGAGGGTTAAAGTCAACAGGCGCCGTGATGAATACAGAAGGTTAGAGTCAAAAAGACTACGTTAAATTGTTTTAATTTTCAAAACATAATCTATAGCAAAAACTTTTTAAAAACAAAATATTGTCTGTGTGTTCCTAAGTGTTCAATTCATTTTTCCACGGTGTTTATGTGAAAATAAAATACGAAAATGCGAACTAAAACGAGTCATAAATATCTATAATGTCTCGTACTAGACGAAAAACAAAATATCTGTTTGGAAAGACCTCATCCAAGATGCCAGGTATACACATGAATAGGCTGTCACCAAACCGAAAGCTCAAGGGAAAAGGTAACTTTGAATAGGCAGATCTGTAAGACCTATATGAGCACTTACGGCGAGCCAAAAGACAGGCGGGAATTCTCACAGTTGTGACCAAACACGAACGACCACGAAATCATATTTCTAGAGAAAACACAGATAATGGGACTTTTAAAAGAAAAAAGTTGCAAAAACCTATCATCTTTTTCTATTAATCATAAATTATAGGGTACTGTTCGGGGAGAACTAAGTTAATAGCAACGACCCGACTCGAAAGTCAATTTCATACAGAAATCAACAGACTCTTGTAGGGGGCCGCAATATCTGATGGCCAAGACCTAACTCCAATATAAGCAAGTAAAGACATAAGAAATAACAAACAATGAATGACAAGCATCACAGGACCATAGCCGTGGTGTGTGTGTGGGGGGGGGATTCAGGTGGGGGAATCCCCCAGAAAGTTTGCAATTTTGCTTATTTCATCGACAATTACCGGCAAAACGGCAAATAAATATGTGCGGCTGAAAAAAGTTTGCAACCAACGGTTTCCCAGAATATACGTCCCAGCAACAGTCTGAACAAATACTTACCTTCGAGATCAGAATCCCCTAAACAGCTGTCTTCAGAACTTATACTGAGTAATTCAGCGTTACCCGTAACGTTACTGTTGTACATCTTAACACGCGACGACCACGTCAAGTCGTCTCCCTTGACTGTGCTTTTTAATCTCCGACGAGCATTAGCGAACCAGTTGGATACTTGCACGAGAGACATTCGGGAATCTCGAGCGAGGATTTCTTTGTCAAAACGTGTAGGGTATGGGTTCGTCCGGTGTTCACATAGCCACTGTTTCAATGGACGAGTCATACTTTGCATTGTCTGTCGCTTTTGTCGAACCTTTAATGGAAATCTTTGTCTGAAAAATACGAAAATAAAAACAAATAAATATATTGGCTTCAAGAAATTATTGTCTGAATAATACGAATATAAAAATATAAAATACATAAATATTTTGGTTTCAATGCCTTAGCTAGAAAGGAAGTTTTACCGAAGCAGAATAATATTAAGGTTGACTGCTTCTGGGGATGAAAGTATTACAGATTGGCTGATTTTTATAAATAAGTCAATAGACAAAAACACTTTTCAATTATGCAAAAAATATGAATAGGTCAATAAACTTGTTTTTGAGATATAAGATTTTTATATTTTGGTCAGAAACAATCGGGAAAGAGGTTTACAAATCATAAAATATTAGTTGGGTATACAGGATGTTTATCTTAAGAATACTTTCAGAAATTAAGGAGTCAATGGCAAACCAATTCTAATATATTACTTAGGAAAATGCCAGAGGAGTTACAAAAAACAAGGTAAACATAGAAATGTGAGTAGCGGTCATCCTTAACCGAATGTTATCAATATTTTCAATAAAATGTATGGTAGCTCGTCAAATTTATACCTATGTAGCTGCCTCGGTTTGCCTTAGTTGGGCTACGTCCCTGGAAAACGTTAAAACTTGATTCGAGACACAGCTTGCGCATAATCAATAACGTATTCATTAAACAAGCACTTGGAGTTGTATTTACACAATACACATAAATTATATCGTTGGAATATGCTCCCTTTCATAGGCGCGCGCGGGAATCAAACGTTCAGTGGCCACATGTATTCATAGCATTTCATCTGGTCTTGTTGACAAAGAGCGCTATGAAACAAATATGTTATGTTGATACTTGAGTCCACGTTTGATTCGCATTGATAATATATTTTGTCGATACTTCTATCATTAAGCGTTTCATCGACTCAAGAGCCTTGGAACAGCTGTGTATGCACAGATATGTAAAATGCCATTGTCCAATGGCCGTTACATATGACACATATTATTAGCGTGAAATAGTCTATTTCTGTGTCTCGTGCCGTGTATATGCCTTATTTATGCGTCAAATCACTTCAGAAAAGACGCTTTATTGCAAATTGATGAACAATAAAAGCCAAAACCAACAGATGGAGCAAAGTACAACAATCCGCAAAACGATCGAATATTAGTATAATTTTTTTTAAAGTTACAATAACACTATCATGACTGTAGAACGCAACAAACTTGATTTCAAATGCAAATCCTTTTTCTTTTAACAATCAAAATGATTTATTATATATTGTAAGTATTTTCGTACCCAGGAATGTGACATTGCAACACTTTATCATACCTTAATTCAGCTTTATACGCGCATACATAAATGTCATGTTGCTTTGTATCTTCTGTTTTAATATAACTGTTTTATAGTTTGTTTAAAAAAGGAACACGTCAATGTATTTAGCGAAACGCCCGAAAATTGAACATTCTTGCAACTGACCCTGCAATGTACCTGGGTCTCTAATGGAGACATTCCACCTTGAATTGCAGGTTGTTGCCTTGTACTTGTCACGTCGGTGTTAACTTTATCAAGATAAAAGCTGTAAGTTTGTAAAGGTCCACACAGGTCGCTAACTAGAGCATACGTAAAATAGCTCGGATAAGGAACAACCTTGAATCCAAAACCTACCGATAACAACTATAGAGATTTAGAAAAAAAGGATACGTCGCTATATATTTTGTTTGATGTATAATTAGCCTTATGTATAACAAGTATTAGCTTTACACTCGATTTGTTCCCCAAATGAGTCCTTTCACAATCGTTTGAAACAACCTTGAACTATCTGTACAAACAGTGCGTCACATATTATTGAATCTGAAGCGAATGCATATCCTTTGTGTATACATATTGTACGCTTTAAGTGGACAAACAAACTATAATCCGTCCATATGGTGAACTTAACCTTTACTTTTATAAATGTTTGAGTATCACAAATATATACATGTACATTATATATACTGACATTTACAAAGTGAAAAAAGAGATAAGCGTCAAGGTGTCAGTCGAGGTCAGTTTGATGTTTGTAGACAGTCGAGGTCGGTTTGATGTTTTTGAAAACAGTCGAGGTTTGTTTGATAATTGTAGACAGTCGAGGTCAGTTTGATGTTTGTAGACAGTCGAGGTCAGTTTAATATTTGTAGACAGTCGAGGTCAGTTTGATGTTTGGAAACAGTTGAGGTCAGTTAGGACACTTTTCTATTGCTTTTGCAAAAACGATGCGAGGAGGCCTAGTAACAGAAGTTAAATATTTATGGCATGTTTGACACTACTTTTGTTACGTTAAAATAAACACTTATTTCAGCTTGATAAACGTTTTTTTAATCAGAGCTTTAACAATATTAATAGTTCGTAGAACAAACAATAAATAATTACGAATACAAAAACAAAACATTTTCAGCTGGTACTTCTTTTAGAACTGTTATTCATACGCTTAGACAGTTAGGTTTATGAGATTTACAGAGAAGTAAATATAAATTACAAAGAAGTAAACAAAAATTACAAAGAAGTAAAAAAAATACAGAGAAGAAAATAAAAAGTAAAGTTAAGTGTAAGGCTAATCTGATTTGATGGATATTAACGCAATAACAACTTAATGCTACCCTCTAGTACTGCTGTTACATAAATGTTTCCTCTAAGTATTGTTTTTTAACTAAGTTTATACACGAAAGAATAAAACTTCATATTTAGATCTATATGCGCATTGTGCGTTCTATCTTCATCAGATTGTAGTCAGTTTGTTAGACAGAACTTGGCAAAGTCTTAGATGAGGTCTTCGAGTGCTAAGTTGTGATCACCGACAGATAATTAACTAATTGGTTTCTTAACAAATCTCGGTGGTATATTTCAGTTGTTTTACTGCTAAGATCACGTCTAAAATGGTTACATTTGTCCAAAAGATCCAGATACACCGCGTGACACTGGGGTTTTGTACCTGGCGACAGTCATAGTATAGACAATTTGTACAATCTACATACCTATGTGTTTTTTTATTTGTTCGTCAATTCTTTATTTAATCTTACTCAAACATTCCACAAATGACATAATTCTAAGACCTTGATAAGAGAGTCGGCGGACAGGGATAGCCGTTCTTCATTTACCGCCCCTTCTAAGGGAGGAGGTGGAAAGTTGGTAACCTTGTCCAACCAATCTTCCCTCTTTTCCCGCCTATCTTAGAGAAGGAGCTAGAAAGTTGTAACCTTGTTCCACTGCTCTTTTCCCGCCCTTTTTCTCGGTACCTCTTTGCCATGTTCACTGCCCCACGAAGAGTACAGAAAACCTAACGTAATGTCGGCACAAACCGATGCAGATTAAGGTCACATGAGGGTCTAAACCGAAATAAGATACTAGTTTTAAAACCAATGCAGGGAAACAGTATCATAATTTATGTTCTGTAAATTCATTAATCTTAACTCATGAATATTGTATGTATTATGTTAACGTAACAGTGCGTTCTTTCTACATAAAAATATTTCAAAGCAATACAGACAGTTGTCCAGTTTATTTATTATCATTGTGACACATGTGTTCATTTTTCTATAATTCAGGAAACCAGCTACCTATTTCTTTACTATATTATTACACACCACGTACTCTGTGTCAATGGTTTTATTATGAAATGTCAATTTTGAATGTTTCATAAGAAATTAATTTTACACATTTTCAGCATTAATAAATGGTAATTACAATTCAATACTAATCTATGTCAGCATACCATCCATAGACATTATTTGCCAACAAATGTGTCCTTAATTTTTTTTTCTTCAATATCGCTATTTTTACATAAAATCCTATTTGAAATCCTTAAAATGCTGACAACCTATAGTTTTTTTGTGACAGAAAATGTTCTTAACCATAAAGTAATAAAGCCACCAAATTTGAAGAAATTCTACTTAGAAAAAGTGACAGTGGCCTATTACCTTTACTCTCGTTGTGTTGCTGACCTATTCACCTTACAGAGAACGTATGTCCTGTTCAAACGTCAGTATGCAAAACGAGTGCAACCCTTATCATTGTAAACTTGTACTGCAGTATGACATAATACAAAAATATGTGCTGAATCATGTGTCAGCCCACAGGGCGCATTCTCTTTGTTTACCTGCCAAAACCCAGAGAACAAGTCAATAGATGACAATTTTAAAAACAAACAATTCCGTGAACGCCCATATCTATAGCATGTTACAAATGTTCACGTTAATGTCCTTTCAATTGTCACAAGTCCTCGATTGCAATGAATGCGGTTTACTCAATAAGGCAAACATGCATTGTTTCTATGTTATAAATGAGTCCTTTCTGGTTTGATGATAGAATAATGTTTGCGTGTTTAAACGGTCTGTTTGCTGACAATATGCTTTCAGACATATTACTTTTTAATAAAATTCAATAGATATATGTGACAAGTGTTAGATTGATTTTGAACGGCATCAGTAATGTCAGTAGTCTTTGTAATCTTTTATTTCATCCATCTGTTGGCAATGCGCAGTTAATACCACTAAACAGAATCTATACATGTATTTGGCCTTATCGTTTATATAATATGACTCGTCAACATTCCGACGTCGCCAGGTGTCGAAGATTACATCCTTGTTGAATTCCGGATAACTCTTAAAGGTTTGTTTCCGTGTTTGGTTTTTTGAAAATGTACATAGCGATGACCTTTCGCTTTTAAATGGGTAAACTACATGGTTGAATTTTGTATGAAAGTAAACATTGGGTTTGTAAAGTGACAAAGCTTATTCTGTAGCCGCTTTCATCGCACATTATTGAATACGAGAGCAGCGACTGTTTACTTAAGAAAAAAAACACTGGCAAACTTAAAACTGGCTGCCTATATCAAAGTATGATAATTCAAAGATACAAAAACCCATTTGTCTGTGGAAGAGAACTTCGTCCCAGATACACATACTCATGTTTAATGTTGATTAACATCGAACTTAATATAATTTTTTTATAGATGGAATAAGGTTTGATAATGTTTTCAAACAAACATGCTAGTTTGTTTGTCGATTTGGGATTTAGCGTCATGTATAGGTCATATCGAGACGGTTTACCCACGACGTGGGATGTTAGCACCAGTCTACCAGCACGAACAAACATGACAGACAGTCTCATTGTAAAGATTTGAATAACTTTGACAATTATTAATATTGATTGGATTAGATACAAATTTTTATATTGTATTGTTAAAGCAATTTTCAATTTTCTGGAAGCTCCACTTTAATGTCGACTTTAATGACAAAGCGTTAAGCAATACGACATTATCGTGAACTATGAATAGGCCACCAATCTAAAAAGAACCGACAGATAAAAGAAAATTGTGTGTGACGAAAATTACCACGAATGAACACAATACACCACTATTACGCTTGCAGAAGCAATAAGAAGAGTGTATATCTTAAACGTGTAATTGTCATCGCTAAAGAAAGGTTCTTTAAACCAAAGTGGATACACAATATCAATCTGTGAACAAAAAGCATAAAATCACTTTGCGTAACCTTGTATTATGGTTGAATAATCCCAAGAGCTCATAATGTATCACAACACACTTTGCTACAATGACAAAAACAACGTTCAGAGTGAAACTTTCAGAGAGTCAACAACTATGTTCTTTGTGTGATTTTGTATTGATAACATGACGCAATTGTATATGTTGACTAGTGTACCGACATCTATTATTATAAACTACTTGTAAAATGCTGGCAGGGTAATAAAACCAGGGCAATGTCCTGACTAGACCCAGATGTATTATCGGAACAGTGTACATCACCCATATATCACGTGACACGAATTATGTCATACAATATTGCGCATTACAAAGAGGTAAATAGTTCTAATGTGCATTAATCAGTGTAACACTATGAACATCCAGGTCAATCTGCAACATGCCACCAATAAATATAATATCTATAAGAGGAAAGAACCTTTATCATTTACTGCCATTTTATACCATGGATTGTTATGTAGGTCTATAAGTATTTTTATCAGTCAATATATATAAATATATTTGGTTATTTTTTTCCGTCTGCGTCCCACATTTTCCTTTTGTTTGCCAATGACCATGGGCTTCAAAATATAGTCTTGGTTTTTCGTATTTACTACTTTATACAACAACAGCTTCTTACTACTACACCAATCTTGTAACATCTAGCATCTGCATACACAGCAACTATTAACTGCGCTGTACAGTTGGGTAGTTTGGTTGGTTCAAGAATTCAAAGTGAAGAAGACCGATATCTGAAGCAGAAGGACTTCTGACCAGGACAAAAGCTAAACAAATTAAAATGCAAATAAGAACACACATCACATCACAGAACATCACAATATTTTAAAAGTCGCGGGCAGCAATCAACGATGTTCCACCAATCATAGAAGACAGGTCCTGTTTAGAACAAAAGCAAATTTATAGTGCTGAGAAAATGGGTCATGATACCGCAGATACGTACATATTGTCAGTGTACTTGGTCTTTCAATATTGACGTTAGTCAACCCATTTAAAAGCACGCAATTTGACTCTTTGCGCAATATACCATGTACATAGAAAGTAATTGTGGGAAGTAAAAGGAGTAATATCTAAGTTAGGCTGATTGCCAGACAACCGATGGAAACAATTAGAAATGCTAAAAAACACGACAACATGCAAAAAACAAAAAGTTGAACAATAATTAAATGTTATAAAAAATAAAAAAAAAACATCGACGTGACTTAGGCCAGGCTGTATTGCGTGTTTGTATGTACATGTGTTTGATTAGGTCTGTTCTCGACGAGATATGTACATACTTTCTATTGTTATGTTTGTTTGTACATGTGTCTGACAAGGTCTGTTCTCGACGAGATATGTACATCATTTCTATTGTTATTCACGTCATACGTACATGTAGTTAAATGGTCATATTGTACAAACCGTTAACTCCTCGACATTTAAAAACGAGATAAAACTGAATATTTTATTTTTATTGCAGAAGTGCGCAGTTTATCATGTGGCTTGTAAACACGTCTTTATGTCCAAGGCCGTTATACGGCTACATGTTAGGTGCAACCATCCTGGTGTTAATAACCGGAGCGCAAGCATACGACCGAACGTGCGGTATCTAGATATAAATCTTTGATACAAATACATAATCTCTCATAACATTTGTTTTCTTGTTTTCTTGCTTTCTGCTTTCTCCGCCCCCTCTTTTACTTTTAACATTTCGTTATGTTTTCCACGCGCATTATTTGTAAATTCAAGGCTGTGTTAGAATGTGTTATGTAAGAAAACAGTTACCCTCGTGTAACCTATTCCACGTATATATCATCATGTCGCGGAGCTAATGAACTAAACATGGGCCGCATGAAACATGTTCACTTCAATTACATTGAACGGCAGTTAGAGCGGGTTATGACGTACACACTCGCAGTCTGCCTAACTTTCCCACGGTCTGTTTTATAACCCCACGTGCAAAACATCAACAGACACGTGCGTTGCCATGCCAACCAATTATGCAATATGGTGTTGTGATACTTGAAGGAGTTGTTGATGTTTTATATTTGCAAAAGCGATAGGCCTTCATCTGATCATCTCCAGCGTGTGCTTGATGTGCGAGAGCTTTAACGTCATCGGGTATGAAATGGAGTAGACGCGTTGTTCAAGAACGTGTACCAAGTTTTCATAACAGAAGTACATTGGCAGATAAAAACATTCTTTTAAAAATACGTACTAAAAAGAAAGTTCGACAAAACACAATATGGGCTGCTGGTGTTGTTTAAGCAAAGACTAATAAAAGACTGTACCTGGCTCGGTTTGTATATAACTTGTTTCACAACATTTATTCCATCAATATTCTTCAACGCTAGTATAAGGCAAGGTTCAAACAAACGTGGATTCTTAACACAACAACAAGCGAAACATACAACGAACGGTTAAAGTATACCAATAACTTTTATTAGTCAATCCGCATGATGAATATTGTTATTGCAATCAGCCACATAATTAAGATTTTCATCGGGGCTCTTGTTCTTTCTCCCTACATCGTTGCATTTGTAAAACAACATTCATTGTCATTGAATCAGTTCAAGGACAATTTTATTTCTTAAATTTTAAGTTTTGTTTTTACTTGACACATGTGTGTACATGCAACATTGCATGTCAACTAACGTACACCCTCTTTAAATTCTGAAGAATTTGCAGTTCGTTAATCGAGGTGTTTACATCGTTGTGTTAGCCCCACGTATTTACAAGGTTTGCAGAGCGATTTATACATTTCAATGTCAAGTAGATTTTCGTGACAGTTCTAAGTAGATCAAATCGAGTAATTAGACCCGCAGCCGAATCACAATATTTTTCTTTACGAGATTTTCCTGTTGTTTTTCTGGCTTACTTCCGTTGCACTTAGAGTTAAAAACACATCAGCGCGTGTCGCTGGATACGTCATTTCCGGCCCAAACAAAATCACATGACCGCTGTCAAGGTTGTTAGTTGTCAACTTGTCACCATTGCTTTGGAAGCTCAGTTACAAATGTATAATATTGTTTGGTTTGTATTAGTTTGTTGTAGTGACTACAGTACTTTGGCAACAGATCAGCAACCTACAAATTGGTGACAAGGCTAAATTTTTATATATAGAGCTTACCTTGGCCCAAAATAAAGAAATCCCGAAAAAATTTAAATTGCTGAATGTAATTACTCACTCAGTATGAGTCTCTAAACTTATAACTTAAACAATGAATACACGTTTGGCAATGTTTACTTTGAAGTGTGCGAGTCAGCGGCTAAATACGTGTGTGTACTTAATTTTTCTTCTTTTGTGTAGCTGTATTGCAATTTGACCTTCGTACATTGACCTTGACATTCGTACAATGACCTCCTCCCTCCACTTTCTTCAGTGTCGTAGAGTGATTATCAGGTATCTGTATACACGAGTAACACGACTATCCTTTATCAGGGACAACGTTATCTGACTAGCAATGTTTGAACTGACTATTAAGAGTATAAATCACAACATAAACTATGCCGGCAGGATAATTTACAACAGGCATTGCATCTATGAGAAGCCGGCAATAGTAAAAGAAAATGACAGAGAGAGAGAGAGAGAGGGGGGGAGGGAGAGAGAGAGCGCGCGCACGCACGCGTACCCGCACCAAAGAACAATATGAGAGAACTAAGAGAACAATGTGAGAGAGAACACACAAGAACAATATGAGAGAGAGAGAGGGGGGGGGCGCACCAAAAATGATATGAATGAAAGGATATGTGTGTAACGAAACAGAGAGGAAAAGATAGACACAATAATTTTGGCGAATCAATTTTTTTTACAGAGACGAGATGAAGCAAGCCAGTATCACGGTCAGACAGCCAGAATACATGTATCACGTTTGCATAATTGTGAAATTACTTTAACATTGTTTGCAAATATATAACTTTATTTAATCACGTTTCCGTCCTTTAAATGCTGCAAGGAATTAATTATATTTTTGAACAATACAATATCAAATAACGAGAGTTGGTTGCATACTCGCAGTGTGGTCATGTTTATTTGTATGTGATATCAATAATGGCGCGTGTTTACACGTGCAAACAACGATAACGCATGACCTGAAACATAACCCGGGAACACGACTCATCGAGGCA
>JAUMGZ010232924.1:0-10065 GCA_032359645.1 Pododesmus macrochisma
GTACTCCGGTTTCCTCCACCAGTAAAACTGGCACGTCCGTAAATGACCATAGCTGTTGATCGGACAATAAGCCCTTATTACAAACAAACAAACAAATCGAAAACAAATTCATAAATGTTAACCTCATGTTATGTTATGTCATTATTTTTAATAAAGAATAAAATCTCTTAAAATCTCTTAAAAAAATTGATCTTAAACTAGTTTTAACTCGGGGAGATATTTAAGAAGCCGTTGTGATACGGATATATACATACTTGTCAAAAGTGACATTGCTTAACTGTTTAAAAATTGACATTGAAGGAGCATGTACATAGTACGCAAAATTGTGTCAACAATCCAATTGGGATAGAAGATGGAAATTAAGCAATTGAGAATGATGCCTGATTTAGTTCCGATGTATTGTTATCATTCTAAGATTGACTAGATTTAGTGTGACGTGTTACTGCACGTGTGACTATTGGAATATATCACCCCTGACTGTGTAAGATAAAGAAAATCTTACACCAGTGTATGGTTGAGATCGAAATATTCTAAGCCGAGTGTTGAATTTTTTCTTGTCTGGCCCGAAATTACAGAGGGCAAGACTTAGATAAAATATAACACGAGGGTTCGACTTTTTAGATCTCAACCACTCACCGGTGTTTGATTATATTTCTACTCTGTTCACGTTGCAATCTAAGTCTTTGCAAAATAGAAGAGATGAACAGCAAAAACAAAAGCGTGTTTCGTAAACAAACACGAGTTATGCCCCTTCCTGTTATTAGTCGGAACTCAATAATATTGATGGAATCATTGCATGCAATCGATCTCACACGGGGGAAGACAAGCTGGTTCAGCAACGGTGTTTTTATAAGATCAGCCTGAGAAATCGCACACGGGTTAAAACACAGGAAAACTCTATCACAGGTGTGAGAAATTGCAATATAGAAAGAAGTCACTTTATACATTATACATACGTAACGACGATGATAGTACAATTTGTATATTGGGCACGTATTGAGTCCCGTGGACACAGATATACTGTTAAAAACATCAAACGGGAAGTGAAGAAAATCAGTCAGGAAGTGTGCAGTAAGGTTATTGACAACTTCATAGTGCGAGTAAGACAAGGAAAGGTGATGAAAGGCCGTCACTTAGAAAACGTCATCAATTATTAAAATGACGTCAGAGACTGATTCAGGTATCATGTTAGAAAACCTTTAAAAATATTATGTTTATCATTATATTGACCTCAGATTTGTTCCCTAAAAACTTTAATCTTATTTCTACAACTGTATGAATTTTAATATTTGCATGAAAAAGCAAAAAAAAGGTATTGATGTATGAAAGTGTTACCTTTCCTTTCGGGCACCCTGTACATGTGGCCGTACCCTTATATCAACCACAGTAGAAATGTGAGACTTTAAATATATCAATTTCTTTGTATTTACAGTCGACGAGTTTGCCCTATTACAAAGATGTTCACAGAGATTGTTCCAATGGAACAGACTTACAGAAAGCCTTATCACCGTCCTAGGTGTAACACACGGACGGCTTCTTGTACGAATCATACGTAAGTCAGGCAACACTGTACAATAGTACAAGTAGGAAATACAATAAAACATCAGTCCAAAGACATGGGCGAAATAAAGGAAACAAACACAGAAAACAAAACAGCACAAAACTTCTTTTAAAAGAAAAAAAAGCGAAGCCAGGTGTCCACTCAATAGTAAGAGTTTCCTGCTACACATGTGTCATCCATCACCAAGTTTCCGTGTCGATTTAGTAGAAGGCTATTCACATGTACATATACATATTTACAATTGGCATTGTTTTTTCGCAGTCATGCAATTTACGACCGTCCATTGTTATTCATAACGCATGAATAACGACAAAAAGAATGTCATTTCTTAAGTAAAAGGTCTTGCGGTTCAGAATAAATGTATTTCAGTGTAGATTATGTGGGGTCTGTTACTTATATTGTATGCCAAGCTATGCGCATAGTTTACTAGATGTTAAGCAAATAAACATGGCAACTAGCTGGTTCTTACTGCCTACACTTTTAAAGTATTGCCTTTTCTAATTATTTAAAATATGGATCTCTTTTTTGAAAAAGTTAAGTTGACTTTTGACATGTAAAAAGTGTCAGTGCATAACACCTTAAAACCCATATCAAATATCAAAACTGATCCCCTCTCTTCGATACGGACAGATGTGAAAATTTCACCTATCAAGCGTAAAATACAAAAATAGCGCACGTTAAGACAAATAAATATTGTATTTAATACATTTTAAAGGGACGTTAACCCCTCCCCCTATTTTGTTAATGTTTAAGTACCTTCAACTCATGTAAGGTCATATTGAGACGGTGTCTACTTGTAACAGTGCGTACTTAAGGCTACTTTATAGTGCTGTCTCACTGCGATATTACGCCGTAGTGAAATAAAAATATATACCAAATATGTTAAGTCAGATGGTATTGACTCCAAAGTTTATGGCATCGAGTTTTGGAAATAAGTTTACTCAAACGTTTACTTGAAAATTGTATAATGCGTTGTCTGTAATGTCAATGAAATAGATAATTATATACATCTTCATGACAAATTTGAGTAAAAAAGGATTGCATACCTTTTTACACATTCGCCTACATTATTTGATAATTCATGGACGCCAGGGGACTACGAGGTTCCGTTTATATCATTTGTCCGGGGGAGGGGAAGGGGGATAAACATGCGATTAAGAGTTACTTACACATCAACGAATAGTTTTTCGTGCTTAGATTTTAATTTATTTTCAAAATAGTTATTATTTATTTAAGCATGGAAAGTTAACTTTTCGTTTATTTAACCTGAAGCTCATGTATCTTCACAAGTTATTAAATTACAAAAATAACCAAAATTTATAATTCGGGGCAAATCATAAATGACTGACAGTCATAACGCTTTAACTTTCGTACGTACCAAGACAAGGAAACATCCCCAAGTCGTCTTCACGTGGGTATTGCTCGGGACATATATGTAGACAGTGTTGTTGTTTTCTGTTTATATTATCGGGCAGAGTTTATTCAGTGATATAGGTGTATCAGGATACATGTGAAATTTTGAATTGTGTCTGGGGCTATATACCATAGACGGCTGCTTGATTTTCACGGAACATTCAATCAGAGGAATGGTATTGATGCTATTTTTAAACTATATCGATGTCCACCCTAACTTCGTCCGCATACTAATGAGGGAATTAACCAATCAGGAGGCGGGTCTTCGTGAAGTTTTCAATATTTCGCTGGCTTGGAACCTGGCATCTAAATCATCAAAAGTATTCATTTTATGACACAGCATCTAAATGTAGCGTTATAATAAATATTTCGTTTTATTGAAGTAATTGCTTTTAGTTGCCGGAGTGGATATGTAACTTTAATGAAGGACAATTAAAATTGATATATGTAAACAGTTGATACAACTCCAAACATAATTTGTTTCTGACATCAAATGTCCTTCTTGTGTGAATAAATAAATACACTTGGTCAGAGAAGTACAGATAGATTTTATCTGAACATCTTTGACTTGGTAAATATCGCCTTTCAAGCATTTAATAATACAAAAAAATCGCAATATAAGATGAAAGAGACTTGACAAATATTTGGAAAATTTGAGATAGTTTTTCAAAATGTGGTTTGTAGAAACTTAATTATAAATGTCATATTTTATTTCTCACCAGTGTATATTACAAAACGGCCACAAGGACTGTGTTTTATAAACGATTGGTCCCTGACACATTTAAAGCCTGTTGCCCGGGCTGGCGTCAGACAACACCGTGGTCACCCGGATGTCTCGAGCGTAAGTTTAGAACTTATTTTATCTGATGATGTAATTTAAATCAGATGACGTCATGCAAATTGTTGGTATAAACATGGCATGTTTGCATGTATTTACTTATCATTGATTGGTTTGTTTAATATCCGATCATCAACACTCATCGTGTCTATTAACAAGATCTGTATAACCCGGGTAACCCAGTCGTTTTCTTCCGTTCACTACGATCGCTACATTTAACGAGGCTGTGTCGTTAGAGGGCGCTGACGTTCCCTACGATCGTTTAATTTAACGAGACTGTTTCGTTAGAGGACGCTGAATTATTCAGATATATCTATGTATAACTAAGGTCTTCTATGTCGAACATTAAAGAAAGTATAGTTTGGACATAGACGACAGGGATTTACAGAATAATATGAACAGAACTCATCAGAACAACTGGAAATAAATGTTGAAATTTCCATCTTCAATCATAATAGTATCATCTTATCTTTCACTTGTCGTCTGAGCAGCCAGACGCATTGAAAGCAAACAGAACTCGGTTAAGCCTGAAAGTGACGTTAAAACCAGTTTAGATATAGAACAATAAGTACCAAATGTTTAAAACACAATTTTCTTGTACAATAATGTTAAGTACTACCTTCAAATTAAGCTTAACATATTTTCTTTCCTAGCTGTTTGTTCCGGTGGATGTCAAAACGGCGGAAGTTGCATCGGTCCTGAAAAGTGCGCATGCACAATGCAGTTTACTGGTGCGCAGTGTGAAGTAGGTCAGTAAAACAAATTTACAGAACACTTGATTTTTCTTAGATATTCTTTTTGTTATACTCTGTGTCAAAAAATATTTTCGTTTAAATGTATGGGTTTAAATTTACCTCTCGGGCGCAATCTATCTTCATCTCGTGAGTTTCCTATGAACAAACCCTGTCTTAAATATATGTAGATAGGTATTAAACAATGAAGAATGTATTAGCTTGGGATGAATAAGCAAAATCTAGCTAAATTAACCGACTCTGCTAAAAATTGGTTTATATGTATATACCGAATATTATGCAATCACTATATAAAAATATGTATATATTGAATGAAATTCATGCACTATACAATTCCACTCCTATCCTGCTTTAGCAATAGTACAACTGCACTACTGAACTTAATAGTTTCCGCTGTGCGGGGGATGATGAAAAGAGAGGTGCTCTTGCAGTATTTAAACTCTACTTCCAATTTTAGACAAAATCACAATTTATAATGAGTCCGCTGTACCGTAATATGGCCAGTGCTTTTAAACTCAAGTGACTTTGTCGATGTGTGCATCGCGGGGGTTGTCTATAAACACTTGCATAATACTTCCGTAAGAATAATTGAGATTATTAAAAACATGTTTGTCACTAAACTTTAACTTGCACTTTTACTATTTAAAAATGTTTGACAGTTTTGAATTGTGTGGAAAGGTGAAAAAAAAATATGACTTCTTTCCGAGTCATAGCTAACCCGTTCCTCTTGCTAATTTCTTCTCTGGGCGGTTTAGGACGTGTGATAATATTTTCTTAATTTCGTGACCACGACTTTTTAGTTCGTTGCTATACCACTTTTCATTTCTTATTTATTTATTACGAAACAACAACTAGTAAATGTGTAGCCACAACTTATTTATTACGAAACAACAACTAGTAAATGTGTTGCCCCACTTGTTTATTACGAAACAATAACTAGTAAATGTGTAGCCACAACTTATTTATTACGAAACAACAACTAGTAAATGTGTTGCCCCACTTGTTTATTACGAAACAATAACTAGTAAATTTGTAGCCACAACTTGGTTATTACGAAAAAACAACTAGTAAATGTGTAGCCACAACTTATCAACTAGTAAATTTGTAGCCACAACTTATTTATTACGAAACAACAACTAGTAAATGTGTAGCCAATACTTGTTTATTACGAAAAAACAACTAGTAAATGTGTAGCCACAACTTGGTTATTACAAAACAACAACTAGTAAATGTGTAGCCAATACTTGTTTATTACTAAAAAACTACTAGTAAATGTGTAGCCACAACTTATCAACTAGTAAATTTGTAGCCACAAATTGTTTATTACGAAACAACGACTAGTAAATGTGTAGCCAATACTTGTTTATTACGAAACAACAACTAGTAAATGTGTAGCCAATACTTGTTTGTTACGAAACAACGACTAGTAAATGTGTAGCCAATACTTGTTTATTAAGAAACAACAACTAGTAAATGTGTAGCCAATACGTGTTTCTGCTTATACACAAGGCTATTCACAAACGAAATTTAAAAGTTGTGATCAACAACATAAAAAGTCGTAACTACGAAATAATAAGGAATAAACTTCCGGAATACTGCAATCTTTTACCAAAGGTATACTCCATCTCTGCTTAGGTTAATTTCATAGTATGTGCGAACTGTATGACCTCAACTTGTCCTGCAGTTTTCAACATAAACAAATTAAACGAGGTAGAAAATTGTTTGTTTGTTTACTTAGGGCTGAACGTCACTTTCAGAGTATTTCACTGATATCGCGACAAAGACCGAAATAGAAAACCCAACAATAGGAAAGGAAGAGAAGCGGCGACAAGAACGGGAAAGCAAGGCAAAAGGGATAGTCAGAAAGAAGGATGAGCCCATGCAAAGGCGTTTCCATCTACTCTTCTATTGAACTTTACATTAGGCATCTTTATCTTGCTAGGGGGTTAAACATCCCTGTACACGGAACCACCATCTAAGCGTCAAAACGAGGTGAACAAATTGCCTTCAATTAAAGAAAAGAGTGTAAAGATTTCGGAACCATTTTTAAGAACGACTACGTGAAACACTTGTTTTTGTGTGTTAATTAATCTGGAGAGGTATTCAACCTATTAGTTGAGAATGTATATAGGATTCAAGTTGGTTTATTGTGAAAGAGTTGAAATGTGGCTTTTCTTTTACCAGTTATAATACACTATATTTACAATTAGTATTGTGTTCCTTCTAATGACACTAGTTGTGTTTGGGCTATTTGTAGGCTATGAATATAATGATTTATGAGAACTCTGCGACGATGACGTCATAACTGAATACATGTACACTACTTTATTCATTCGTTGGAAAATTTCATTTAACGAAGGGGCAACTGTTTAAAAAAAAAGCATAATTAAAGCAATATCCAGTTTTATAATTAGCAAAAGTGTTACTAAAATTGTAAATATACGAAATGACAGTCTGTTTGTCATTATTCATCCGTTATGAACAACAATTAGCTGTCGCAAGATGCATGATTGTATTCATAATTACAACAAAATAAACTGACAGTGGTCCTGTACGTTATGCATATCTAGGGATCATGCACTATGGTGTGATGTTGATTTATGACCTATTTGTCATAGGGGACATGCTGAAAGACCATTCAAACTGGACCGCCATGAACTCTACTTCGACATTATATTGACTGTGATAAATGCTTATATTATCATTACATAAAAAATACCCTGACAGCATGCACGCACAATTAAAACAAAGCTTGCATCAGTGCAAGTACATAACAGTCGCCGACATGCAATTTGCTACTGCCCATTGTTGTTCATGACGCATGAATGAAAACAAACTAAATATCATTTCTTAAATAAATGATAACTATTTCGCCTAGAATTTGTGTTGATCACAAGTTATATCGACACGGTAATTGATACACGCAATATACGTATTGAGTGATGCCCTCAGGTGTAATAAAATGATATATTTTGAAATATCATAGCTTATTAGTTATTGATTGTTTTTTTTTTTTAAATCAGGCATTAAATTCAATTAAAATTAACGAGGGTTCTACCAAATGCACGTTTTCACATAAAAGCAAAAGATTACAATCGACGCACTCTTACACGTTCAGATACATTATTAATTTCTATCTTCGAAATCAGCAGGCTAGATTATGTTATTTTAGTGAAAACATATCACAAGGAAATGCTACTTAAGGTAGTCCGTGGGTCAGCTTAAATATCCAAAATTAATTGTGCTTGTCCGCGGGGATATCTTCTTTCATTTTATGAAGAAAAATGTGGTGCCTCCCTTTTAATTTAGAAATATATAATATTAATTGTGACGGGTACCTGGACATAGGCAAAATTATTTTTTTCTGTTTTTCGGAGCAAAAATGAATGAAAAATGCATCGAAAGCACTTACTTTATGCATCACACAATGCTTCTGATAACAAGAAGCCAAATGATCCTTAACGGTCACCTGAGTTTATGAATATAGGTCAAATGCATTTTGAATAACAAGAGAACAATAGGGCCTAAGCATTCATCTTGACAGTCATAATATGTAACAGTTAAGCTATTAGTATATGACTAAATAATTATAGTTTAGCTTAATTTGGGGGAGGGCCAAACCCCTTCTATTGTATAAAGCAGATTCCTCTTCCTCCAAGGATGCTTCCTACCAAATTTAATTGAAATCTGTAGAGCAGTGAAGAAGATGTTGTTGAAAGCAAGAAATAATGATTTTGTCAAAATGTTTCCCTATGTATCAGCCAATCAGAGCCCAAGGCGGCCATCTTGGTTTTTGAATCAGCCCAAAAAACAATAACACTAGGTCAGGACCTCTTAAGGAACATTTCAACCAAGTTTGAAGTGAATTGGTTCAGCTGTTCTTGAGAAGAAGTTGAAAATGTCTCAGCCAATCAGAGGCCATGGCAGCCATCTTGGGTTTTCAGATCGGCCCAAAAACAACAACTCTTTGTTAGGACCTTCTAAGGAACATTTCTATCAAGTTTGAAGTAAATTGGTTCAACGGTACTTGAGAAGAAGTGGAAAATATCTCAGCCAATCAGAGGCCATGGCAGCCATCTTGATTTTTGGATCGGCCCCTAAAAAGCATCAACACTTGCTCAGGACCTCCTATGGAACATTTCTACCAAGTTTGAAGTCAATTGGTTCAGAGGTTCTTCAGAAGAAGTTGAAAATGTCTCAGCCAATCAGAGCCCATGGCAGCCATCTTGGTTTTTGGATCAGCCCAAAAAACAACAACACTTGGTCAGGATCTCCTAATAAACATTTCTACCAAGTTTGAAGTAAATTTGTTAAGCGGTTCTTGAGAAGAAGTTGAAAATGTCTCGGCCAATCAGAGGCCATGGTGGCCATCTTGGTTTTCAGATAGGCCCGAAAAACAACAACACTTGGTCAGGACCTCTTAGGAAGAAGTTTAAAATGTTCAATTGTTAATGGACAACGATGGACAAAGATAGATTGCAATAGGTCACTTGAGCCAAACAGCAGCTGAATAAGAATATTTAGTATCAACACCTATTTTTGTTGTTGTCAAACAGAATTTATACTTAAGATTGCCAAGGTTGAAGATTACCTCAGTTTAGATCTAGTCAATCTTGCTTAGGATGTAAATACAAAATTTACCTCAATTGATATCTGGTCAATCTTGTTTAGGATTTAAATACAAAGATTAACTCAATTGAGATCTGGTCTATCCTGTTTAGTATATGTAAATACAAAATTTACCTCAATTGAGATCTGGTCTATCTTGTTTAGGAGGTAAATACATGGTATATAGACACGGTTTCCTTCAATCACATCAATAAGATCCTCCGATGTACAATCAGCTCGAAGCACTATATCTGCATTGTGTAATTTGTACTCGTTTAGAATTGTTCTTACTAAATCTAAATCCAATTCACTCTGCGCACACTGAAATAAAAAAGTTTAAACTTGTAATACATACAAATAGAAATACTCAGATTTGGTGTAAATCAAGTTTTTATGCCTTGTGGATTGTTTTTATTATGGGGGTTCAACGTCCCTTTCAACACATATTTAGGTTATAACAAAATGGTATCTGCTAGTGAACAGTGCCCACTGATGGTGACTGTAAAAAGCTGTTTCATTGAAATATCACGTTGCAGACACTACTTGTATTATCACCTCCAATAAAAACAACAGAACCAGACAACAAGAGACCCATTGGGCCTTAACATCCATCTGGTTTAAATGGGTTATTGTTTGGCATTTGAAAACTTTTGACCGTGGGGTTATGCCTTGAAAAAAGTTGGTTCTCCATGCCCTCTAGGAACCAAAGCATTAAGCACTACACCTTCTAGTTTATTAGAAGATTTTTGAAATTTTATCAAATTTTCCCCATTTGGGCCCCCAAGTGACCCTTCCTGGGTACTGAGCCCGTCATTTGAACAAATCTGAACCCCCTTCCCCTAAGGAAGGCATCTACCAAGTTTCGATGAAATTAGTCCAGTAGTGTTGGACAA
>JAUMGZ010232946.1:0-10960 GCA_032359645.1 Pododesmus macrochisma
CAAGAGTCCCAGAGGAGATGTCGTTAGAAGGCATACTGTCAAATTTACCCCCTTTTGGCCCCGCCCGACTGTCCCTTGGGGGTCAGAGACTTCATTTGTACAATCTTGAATCCCCTTCCCCTAAAGATGTTTCCTACCAAATTTGGTTGAAATCTGTCTAGTAGTTTCAGAGGAGATGTTGCTTAAAGCAAAAGTTAACGACGGACTGGGACGGGATTTGTATGGAAAAAGTCCACCTTGGACCTTCGGTCCAGATGGACTAAAAATGGTTCATTCTAAGCAAATAATTATAAATTGGTTTCAAGCACTCAGAAGAACCAAATTTCATATGTAGCATCTAAAACCTGACAAGAAACGTTTTAAAACAAAATAATGTAATTGGAATAGTTGGTTGTAGTTTTGTGTAATTATAAGCCAACAAAAAGTTTAGGGGTGGAAAGGGGGGTGGTAAAAGTTAGGGTAGATCATCTGTATGTAGGGACCACTAAACTGACATTTTAGGGGTTTTACAATGAATCATATAGTACAATCTGAAGTTTCAATCTTCGGTCAAAAGAATTTCCTGCATCAAATCAAAAGGGACAAAAATGACAGACAACTCACAGACACACATGTACACAAGTCATAGAATCCATAACATATCAACAGAGACAAGAGACAAAAGTTTCATTGACGGCAATTCACACACTCTCATCGACAACAAATAAATTGTTAATAAAGAAATTAACTAACATATAAACATACTGTTACACAACATTACAATTTATGTTGACAGACTTCATCACCACTTAACAAAACCTCCTTATTACCAAGTTGTTCCTTGTCTGTTCACCTTACACGGACAGAATACCATGTGTACTTCTTAAGTAAATCTGATGGAAGCCATCTTTGGTTGAAATCACAAGTGATTTGAAGGTAATTTGCATACATGACTTAATACTTGTAAATTGGTAATGCAACTTTCTAGGACGAGGTTTTGTCACTTGATCATTCAGTCAAAGATGGCTTCAAACGATTTTCAACAAATATGTACACTTGGTTGGAAACAGAAGCCGTAGTATTAATATATGACATTACTGTAGTGTCATACCGATGAATGTTGGTTACATAGCTAATGTTAATTAAGAAGAAATAATTTGTCACATCAAGATATTTAGAGAAATGAGGAAGGAACTGCCACATCAATGTTCTCCACTTTTCATATAGGCCTAATAGGGACGAGTTCTATCTCTTTCTGCTGCTCCAAAAATAATTTTTGATTAAAATAAGAGGTATAAGACACGAGTTGCAAGTCGTCCAGGAAAACTCCTGAAATATGTTACATTTTAAGATTGTTTCTGAAAAGCCCTGTCATATAAACCTTGTTTGACAAACCCATGAAGGACAAAGGTATTACCAAAACCAAATATTAAGACCTAAAGTTGAAACCGAAAGTATGCAGACGTTTTGAATCTCTCCAAGTTCTAACAATATGACAAAATGAAGTACACGCACTGTAAACATGATAAGACTAACCGTTCGACGTTTATTCTAAGAGATTTTGATAATTGCTTCTGAAACTAATCAAATTTCTTATTTAGAGAAATGCATACCACAAGCTACTGTTGCTTCGCCAACCGAGAGAAAAACATTGGATTGCAGAGCTGTCAGATGCGGTACGGAATTCACCGGTTTTAGTGCGCAAAGCACGCATGATTCTCCTTTAACGGGTTCCAACTTTTTAACCTCAAATACTTGAGTAGTTCCGTCTTCATTTTCAACGTGAACATTTGCGATTCCACACGGCTGCTCCGCGCGCAGCCCTAAAACAAGACATGAAAACACGAGCACAACAACCAACACCGCCATGTCATCGGTTTTATTTCGCCTCCATCTACCGAAGAGCTCCAATAACTGAACTTTGAGTTGTGGTGCGATACGATTTGCACATATTGAAAAAGTGGCAATTTTACAAGGGACTTCTAATACTACAGTATAAGTTCCCTATTTTGTTATGTTCTTTTTGACATGAAAATCGCCAAACAGAAGATTTTTTAAATTCTTTTTTTAAAAAGCTGCCAAATAAAGTATTTTTACCGCGTTAAGTTTGAAAAATAAATAGGCGTCAGCAGCGACGTGTTAACTATGATCAATTTTGGATCTAGCACCATCTCGAAGTAATATGTGTAAAAAAGAGAGATTGAAACCTTTTTCCGCCTAGCGTTTAACCACATAGAATGAGGTTTGTTATTATAATTATCTATTTATTTTTTGGGGGGGTTTGTTGTGCTTATTTTCTTTTTTTTTAATATCGTGGGGATGGTTACTGTGAGTTCTTTTGCACATTTCTTGAACTTATATATATAAAGGCTTGACTACATTGTATCTTTATTATATAATCATTGCGCAATATAATCTTAATGTTCCATGCCAGTAAGATATTGCAAGTTCTTTGAGAATTTGACTCTAAAATTAAACTATTATACCAAAATGCGGGCTGTAATTTTTGTTATTCTTCGTCTCCAAGTCAGTCTGACAAATGCAGTCATTCATCATAATTACGTATACAATAGTTGAACAAATTACTACTCCAATAAACGTGATTTAGAGGTATTTTTATTACCACGTGACATGCGACGTTATGAGAGAACAAATTGCGCGCCAAACGTCGTGTTATCATGACGTCATAGAGAAACTGGATTCAATATGGCCGCTATGTGTTCTGTAAAATTGGGAGCTGTCGAATCATTTTTCCTTTCTCTTGAGAAGAACATTTAGATTAATATTTCCCAATGCTCAAAACGTTTTACTAGAGGGGAAATGGCCTGGCCAGAGGTAGAAGTAAGTGAGCCAGCAAGATGCAGACTCGCTAAAATCACTGGATTATTGAATTTGGTGTTAGTTTTGCCATGTCTGATCGTTTTATCTGTAGGCGTTTATCTTCAAATTGCCGTTCAAGAAAAAGTCGACCTTGTTGAGGGTTTTAATGGCGATGTTGTACCTGCATTCTTGATTGTTGGTGGTATCATCGGCCTTTTGGCAAGCATATTTGGTGTAAAAGTATGCTGGGTCAACCAGTACACCTACAAAAGAGACGTATGGTCGAAATATCTTTTACCGTATGTAATAATTGAGCTTATTTTAAGTTTGGTAATTTTCTTGTCGTCTATTCTTTGTTTTGTGCAAATTGGACTGTTGGAAGATTCGTTTGGGAAAGGCATTCTGACAGCTATGAAGAATTACAAAACTGACCCCTACGTGAAATCAGAAGTAGATATTCTGCAGATTGAATATAACTGTTGCGGCAGTGAAGCGTACACGGACTGGTTTGACGTACCATGGATTCATGAAGATTATATACGAAAACACAAACAGAAAGCAATACAAAGGTATATTATTATGTAACCAAGTGTTTCAATATACTTTAAAACAGTCACGGAATGATATGTCTTGCGTGTCCCGCTCAAAGCAGACGATTGTCGAGATACCTCATTGACGCAACGTACCATGAGGCCGCCTCGGTAAAAAATTTAAAATAAAAAAGGTCAGCACTGTCTCTGCCAGCCTAATTGAAGTTAAAGCAAACTAAACCAATAAAGCAGTGCTATTCTCTTGGTCCTGGTTAAAAACAAAATACAACGCAATTTTTCCTCCAACGTACGTATACGAAACATTTCTTTATCATAAAAAAACCCACAACGTTAGTGCATCGCAAAATGAATACAATACATGCAGATTACAAAACATCAAAAGAAAGCCCATAAACAATAACTGGCACAATTTTTTAAAAAAAAAAAAACAAACCCCCCCCCCCCCCCCCCCCCAAAAAAAAACAACAACAACAATTAGGAAACATTCTTACGTCAAATTACGAGTACTGAGTAAAATGATAACAATTGATTTAATACAATATATTAGAAGACTCCTAATATGGCGAATTTAATTGACTTGGATACTTTAAATAAATATAGGTGTATAATTTAAGTAGCAAATGTTCACCTCTTGATTATAAATATAATGTACAATTCAAAATATTTAAAACATCCCCAAAAATGTCCTGTTGTGTATGCCTTTAAAAACTCCTGACAGTGGCGAAATTCCCTCCTTAAAGACCAATTTTCTTTCGCTTCAGGGGCCTTCTCTTCAACCCTTGCCCTTTGGAATAAAGAATTTAACTGGAAAAAGAGGAAATACTACAAACTCACTAGAGTTTGAAATATTCGTTAGATCATAATTATCACCTGCTACTTGCATTGAGCTGAATATCCGAGGTCTAGGATGTAATCTAGTCTAAATTTTGGAAGATCCAGTTTCTGAGAGAAAGAGCTTAGTAAGTTACACCAAAACTTAACATTGCCAATATAGGTAATAAACGAAGCTAAAAAAACTGTGGGATATAAGTCAAATCAAGCATCACCAACTTGTATTGAGATTGGCACCGTCTTATGCAATTATGTAGTATCTAGCGTCTTCAGTTTCTGAATAAAAACTAAATGCAAATTTGTAAAATAATTAGAAATTGTAGGATGTTTCGGAGTCCACAACTTCGGATACGATAAGCAGGATCAGAGACCAGATATATATGTAATATATTTCTGGCAGGATGTAATTACGTCCAACGTTAAAAGGTCTATCGTTAGACCATGCATCTCGACAGACCCCATATACGTTCATTCTAGTGTTCATTTGTGTATGATTGTATTTAGTAAATGTCCGTTGTTCTGATGATTCTTCGTCTTCTTTTTTAAAGACAAGTGAGGAACAATGATATCAGCAAAAATTAAACGTCGAACCAATCGTCGTCGTCGTCGTCGTCGTCGCCAGAATAAGCGTCTTGCTTTTTATTCCCCGACATTTGTTGAAGGCGAGGCAAAAAATAAAAAAATGGCCTCTTCAATAGATACTGAACATTCATATTTACTTGGATACAATAGTTGGTCGTACTTCAATGCCAGTCTGAGTCAACTGCAAGTAATTTTATAGTGTGAACAACGCAAAGTTTATTTTTTCAGAACAAAAAACACCACTTTTACAACAAATTATACTTATATTTATAATCATTATTGGGACATATATTGTCTTAAGTAGGATTTGCCATGTCGTTTTGCATGTTTAACCAGAAAGGTTACATGACAATTTATTGTGCAATAAAAAAAAAAATCCTTTCGACGAAAATGTCCTTTCCTCTGTAACATATTCGTTTTATTGTTTTGAAAAGTTAAAGATTTACTCGAGTTAACTTCATTTATTTAAAACTAAACTAAATGCAATATGGTTATGTTTCATCTACACGTTATTTTCTGTATGAAAATATTGACATTGAAGAACTGGTGCATCTCCCTTTTCCATACTTTGAAGAGTTCACTACCTTTGTTCTTGTTTCACTTGTGGCAACATTGGTGATGACAGAGGCATACGTTTGTGGTAATGACAATAAAAATAATAAAAATCAACGCAGAAACCCTGTTCATTTTCTTCTACTTAATAACACCGATAAACGTTCTAGTTCTAGATCAACACCAATTTAAGCATGTCATCCTTTTAACTTTACAAAGAAAAATAGAATGTATTTAATTCATCTAAAATGTCTGCCTGAACCACATACAAAAGTTAAGCTTTGTCAAATCGTTTACGAAATTGTAAATTAAGTATCTGACCAAGTTGTTTAAGATATAAATGGAACTCAATTTTAAAATGTTTCCTTTTATTTCACAGGTTTCACCAAAAGGGTAAATATGTGAACGACGACGTGCCATTCAGCTGCTGTAGACCGGACGTGCTTCGGCCGTGCGTTCATCATCACGTGCACGATAATGACCAGCATTTTAATTACGATTACCGTTCTTCTGTTACCATATACAAGACAGGGTGTAAAGATGCTCTGATGGAGTTCTACGGAAATCAACTTCTAACCGATGTGGGAATTCTTGTCATGTTCATCTCTTTCTTACAAGTAATGTAATCGTAAATTCTTAACCATTATAGTGAATAACAACTTATTTACGGCGTCTTATGGAGGAAGAAGGACAACTCTTACAATGTTCATGTCAGCCATTAAAGAGTTATCTCTCTTCGTTTATAAAAAAGCACAATATATATAATTGTTTCTATTGTTTTCTTGTTGAAAGGGAGAGGGGCGGTTTAAAATAAACAGTAAACTTCATATTGCATTGAATATATACCTTGTAGATTCAAATTGTGTTCTTCCTCAGTTTAAATTTGTTTTTAAAAACTTTATCAAAACTAATATTCATCTAGTTTGAGAGATAAACAAATGTGTTGTTTTCGTTTAAGCTGTGAACATTAACGTCCTAATAAAGTGCACAATTCTTAGAAGAAGACAAACTAAAACCATGTACTGATTGGTTATGTGTTGTTTTTCAACTGAAACCTAATTTCTTTTCACAATTGATGTCGCCATTCTCATCATTTCCCTTAAATACTATTTGCAGGGTACTGAGTGGAAGGGTTTGGATATTTCAAACCAGTTTGACTATTTCAAACCAGTTTGACTATTCTTACGTTACCACGACGGTTGCTCAGTGGTTGAGTGTTAGGTTAAGATATTAAGATTGGGTAATCTTCTCGCTCCCTACTGATCTGCAGTAGGCATTTCTGGGCAGGGGAAGGACTGGTTGGTTCGGTGTCATCTTAATGTGATCAAGTGAAGTACCATGTCAATGTAACTGTGGCGTTTTTCAATGAGCCAGAACTATAAAGTTGCTACCAGTGTGCACTGTTACAAACATACACCGTCTCGATATGTCCTAAACATGTGGGGGCCGCGGCGGCCTAGTGGTTAAAGTTGCCGACTTAAAATTATAAGAGTCTTTCACCTCCTATAGGTTCCATTCCCGTATGTGGCGGCCTTGTCATGTGTGAGAAAGTTGCCAGTGACTTGCCGTAGGTCGGTGGTTTTCTCCGGATACTCCGGTTTCCTCCCCCAGTAAAACTGGCACGTCCGTAAATGACCTTAGCTGTTGATCAGACAATAAGCCCTTAACACGAACAAAAATGTCCTAAACATGTCTTGAAAACGACGTTAAACCCAAATAAAACAAGCATTGAACAAATGTATAACCCAGATTTTTTTTATTTATTTCTTTACTTTAAATTTATGCGACTGGTGAGACACAAATACCCGAATTTCCAGTAACCGCTTAAAACCTATCAGGATAGGTAGGTTGGTCAATATTTTTATTTTATTTGAAGTTTTTACATAGGCTTTATAGAATGAGATACAAGTTCTTTTAAAGGTGCTTCCCTTTTGTCTGAAAATTGCAACAACAAAACTTCACATTAGGGAATAGGCACTCAATATCAGAGTAGGTAGAGTTAGCGAAACACGGATATTTATGTTACCCTAATGCCGCCTTGTATCGTTTGCTGTGTTATAGTTAGTTGTTGTTTCATTGACACTCAATCGGATCCAGATGTGCTCATGGTGGTTTGGTCTTCATTCACTGTGCTTTAAATGTAACTATCTGTGTGCCTGTGGTCGGTGTTTGGTAGTCTGTATTTATCTGACCAATAATTCACGCATAGCAAATATTTTTCTAAAACATTATTTTAACAGATGTTCACCACTACTTTGGCACGATACCTACAGACTGCAGTGGACTCATCATTGTTGAACGATGACCCGGAGGACCCATCACTTGGCAACTTATTCCCTTGCGGGAAAACCGTATTAAGAGCTGTAAAAGATGGTAAATTATTTTCAGTATTAACATACTATACAATAAAAATGTTTTTCTAAATAGCATTGAAACATGCATTATAGTATGATAATGTTTACAAAGTACTGGTTTTCACTAAAAGACAAAAGTCTGAAATCGAGTTTAAGTCTGACTTATATATCTACAAAATGCAATCTGAAAGATACCGCCAATAAATATGTTATTTATAAGAGGAAAGAGCCAGTACGTACTCTGTTTGAGGGTTAAGAACTTACGCATGTCTTAGTGAAAGTGGTACCATTGCCAATATAGTATATGGTATGGTCCAGTGGTATAAATTTTAACGCACGGAATTGTGGCTATGCTTCTAATAGCACGGAACTAGGAATCTCGGAACAGAGAGTTTTATGGTTTTGAAAGTACGGAAGTATGGTTCAGTAATGCAGAACTGTTTTCAATAGCACGTGGCAGAGCTATATTTGCAAAAGCGTGGAATTATGTCTTTAATAGTACGAGAAGTAACAATTTAATAGTACGGACCTATACATTTTTAATAGTATACTGCACTTTCAATAGCTTAGAACTATGAAATTATGCTTTTAATAGTATGGAAGTGTTTTTAATTACAAGTACAGAACTATGCTTTTAGTGGTATGGATCTATGTTTTAATGGTTTGGAACTATGCTTTTAATAGCTCGCATCTATGCTTTTAATCAGATTCATAGTATTATCAGTAATATTAACATGGAGTTATATTTTAATAGCACACAACCATACTTTGAACACGCAAATATACTTTTGGTAGCACAGGACTATGCTTTTAAAAGTATATGAATATACTTTAATAGTACGGAAGTGTGTGCTTGAACAGTACAGAAGTATGCTCTAACAGGACTGAAGTATGCTCGAACAGGACTGAAGTATGTTTTTAATGGAACAGAACTATACTTTAATAGTACAGAAGTGTGTGCTTGAACAGTACGTCGTCAGAAGTTACTCGAACAGTACGGAAGTATGTTTTTAATGGAACAGAACAATTATTTAATAGTACAGAAGTATGTGCTTGAACAGTACAGAAGTTACTCGAACAGTACGGAAGTATGTTCTTAATGGAACAGAACAATTATTTAATAGTACAGAAGTATGTGCTTGAACAGTACAAAAGTATGCTCGAACAGGACGGAAATATGTTTTTTACTTGAATGGAACAGAACTATGATTTAATCTTCGCGCCCTTTAAAGTTTCCTTTCCTTATCTTTTTATATTTTAAGTATAAACACATTACGTTTCGGGAATTGTTGTTCACTCGCCCAAAGGGAGGGAGATAACTTGCTTCTTAGTGTTTTTTCTGACTGTTACGAATTATTAATATTATGGAATAATTAAGAGTTTACATTGAAGTAACAGAGTTAATTTGTAAGAATCATTTTATTTAACATTTCAGAAGTGAAGAAGATGCACAACAAGGATAAAAACTTAGATGGTGCACCCCTTCTCGACGAGGACACCGGAGAACCCATATCAGAAAGTGAGCTAGACACAGATGAAATGTCCGTGACGGATTCATTCGATGAAATGAGCGATGAAGATGAAGATGAAGATGAAGATGAAAATATGGCTTTAGTTCATGATTATGAGACGATCAACAGTGGCCCCTTTCTTGGAATGCCGAACAACCAACCACCACCACCCATAAACAACATGAATAATTACGAGGATCTCAGATATACAGCTTTTCCGCCACCGCCACCGCCGCCGCCACCGCCACCACCGATACCGGGAATGACGTATGATGGGCAAAGGTCATCTCAAGAAAGCATTCCTTTCAGGGGGCCGCCGCCGCCGCCACCGCCACCACCGATACCGGGAATGGCGTATAATGGGCAAATGTCTCCAGATTACGTCAACCAGATGATGACGCATGAATTTTAATTCTTAGGTTCGGTCAAATTTACATAAAGCCAACGGTGATGATTTATATCAAACGGGGAACCTTTCATTTTAAATTATTCGTCCGTATAATTTTATCATCTATGTTTTTTTTAAAAAAAACATGATCAAGATTGTATTAAGTTTCAAACAAGTCCAGTGTCTTTTCAAAATGCACGTCATTTTAGAAACATGCCATCCTAGTAACAATCACAGGAAAGTTTTGGCGGTATAATAAGATAAAAGTATCTATAGTTCATCCAATGCCGTGCATCTACAATATTTTTCTGTATACTATATAAAATTTTATAATCTGAAAAATTGATTCTTCTTCTGTCTTGTATTTTTGTTTTTATTGTTTTTCATGTCCCACAATGTAGATCATGGCGTATTGAGAGATATATGTACAAATATTCCTTTTAACCCCCACAATGTAGATCATGGCGTGTTGAGAGTTATATGTACAAAGGATCCTTTTTAACCCCCCACAATGTAGATCATGGCGTGTTGAGAGATATATGTACAGATTAGGTTCCTTGTAAACCCCTACAATGTAGATCATGCCGTGTTGAGAGATATATGTACAAATTAGGTTCCCTTTAACCCCCACAATGTAGATCATGGCCTGTTGAGAGATATATGTACAAATTAGGTTCCCTTTAACCCCCACAATGTAGACCATGGCGTGTTGAGATATATAAATGTACAAAGGTTCCTTTTTAACCCCAACAATGTAGATCATGACGTGTTGAGAGATAAATGTACAAAGGTTCCTTTAACCCCCACAATGTAGATCATGACGTGTTGAGAGATATATGTACAAAGGTTCCTTTTTAACCCCCACAATGTAGATCATGGCGTGTTGAGAGATATATTTACAAATTAGGTTCCTTTTAACCCCCACAATGTAGATCATGGCGTGTTGAGAGATATATGTACAAAGGTTCCTTTTTAACCCCCACAATGTAGATTATTGCGTGTTGAGAGATATATGTACAAATTAGGTTCCTTTTTAACCCGCCACAATGTAGATCATGGCGTGTTGAGAGATCTATGTACAAAGGTTCCTTTTTAACCCCCACAATGTAGATCATGGCGTATTGAGAGATATATGTACAAAGGTTCCTTTTTAACCCCCACAATGTAGATCATGGCGTGTTGAGAGATATATGTACAAATAAGGTTCCTTTTTTACCCCCACAATGTAGATCATGCCGTGTTGAGAGATATATGTACAAATTGGGTTCCTTTTAACCCCCCACAATGTAGATCATGCCGTGTTGAGAGATATATGTACAAATTAGGTTCCTTTTAACCCCCACAATGTAGATCATGGCGTGTTGAGAGATATATGTACAAAGGTTCCTTTTT
>JAUMGZ010232957.1:0-10960 GCA_032359645.1 Pododesmus macrochisma
ACCATTAACAGGAGAGGAATAGAAGTAGCAAAATTAACATTAAAGCAGAGCGGTAACGATAGGGCGACGAGGAGTAAACTCTCCCCCTTTTTATACCGCGCATACTACTTGTTATATAAATATATTAATCAAAAAATATATATAATAAACAAAAAAGAAGACAGACAGAATACAGAAGACAGACGAACGGACTGACTGACTTCGGGTGGAATGACTGATTGACTATTAACAATTAATAAAGGGGGTTGCCGAAATACGAAAGCCGAAATGTATATCAGTCAAGCACACACATTTAGAATACAAGTAAGTATGAAGCCAAATTAATGACTGGTAGAAACTCAAACTATGACGTAAGGAAATTGAAACTATGGCGTAGGGATAATGTCTTGCTGAAACATACTTGTCTAATCCCCCAACTGTATTATGATGGCGGCCATAAAACTTCCTGAAAGCAGACCGAGGTCTGGGTAGTGTATAACCCTGCCTCACAATATTGGATGTCAACAGGAATCCTCTAGTGACAAAGTCTTGGTAGTGAGAACACGCTCTTGAATAACAAGTTAGCTGTGACACATAAACTCCATGAGCAGGTGAGGAGGGTTGTTGCTGTCTAAGAATGGGAAGTTGACAATGGGAAAACTCAAATCGCCACGTTTGTCATAAAGTTTAGTGGGAAAAAGGTACCATTCGTGTCGATTTAAGTAGG
This sequence comes from Pododesmus macrochisma, assembly GCA_032359645.1. NCBI lineage: Eukaryota > Metazoa > Mollusca > Bivalvia > Pectinida > Anomiidae > Pododesmus > Pododesmus macrochisma. Next base: position 707 of record JAUMGZ010232957.1, read on the forward strand.
AGGTCTAGGTATGAGTCAGAATAGTCGGTGTCAGTGGTGTCTTTTATCTCAAGTTCCAGAGGATATATCATGTTCACGTAATCACCAAAATGTTTATTCTTCAGTGACAAAAACGTCATCTATGTAGCGAAAAGTGAAATCAAAAGACTTTTCCAAAGTATTTCTCTTAGAACTGAGTAGCTTTTGGATAAACTCTGCCTCATATGAATACAGAAATAGGTTCGCTAGTACCGGAGCGCAGTTAGTCCCCATGGGAATTCCAATAGTCTGCTTGAAAACCTGGCCTCCAAATTCAACAAATATGTTGTCGATAAGAAAATTCAGCATACTAACAACATCGTATTCAGTGTATTCTTGTTTTGCTTATTTTGTTTTGTCTATTCTTGTTTTGTTTTGGAATAAGGCAGCTTCATTCCAAATTTTGTCAAAATTGGTAAATGCTTTCTCGAAAGAACGAAGAAAATACCAAACCAGAGTGATAACTAAATTGCATCTGCGGGGCCCTACAAAATGTCTACAGCTTTACTTATTTTTTGCGATTTTTAAGGTCTTTTATTTTCATTTGTACGACAATTCTAATGCAATATAAAGTGATCTAGCCCACTTTTGTATTAACATCTCATTTGAACAGATTACATTGACTCAAAGATGTTTCCTAATGCATCTAAGCACACAAAAGAGTCCAACAATTTATAAGAAACCGAATATGTAAAATGTGAAAAACATATCACGTTCCTATATAACTACACACATATTGGTATTTGAATGGATTAGTTGTAACAAGTTTATAATTATACGTTTCACGATTCTAACGAGAAAAACAACGTCCGGCTTAAGTGATCCGTATTGGAAATCTGCATAATGTTGTATCGTATTTTAATTTGAAAATTTCAAGGTGGACAGTTAATTCATTTTCATTTGTTTTTTTCTTATCTGATGCTTGCAATGCATTATTGCCTTGAGTTCACTGTCATAGGTTGACACAATGACACTTTGTGTTATTCTGTATCTTTTGAAGAATTTCTCCGCGACAAATGCATTTCTTATTTGATAACAATTACACTCAAGAGTTTGTGAAAGTTATTCTATATTAGACATAGTTATATTAATAAAACATATGAATGCTGTAATTTAATTTGGGAATATAAACCAACTTATAGGATAATCTTTTAATACGGACTGACATGTAGCAGTAAAAAAGAATTGTCATTTTGCCAACACGGCTATATTAAATCCTAGTCATAACTACATCGGAGTATATATTCCGGATCAAAGTAGTATATGGATTATATATCTAGTGACGCACATTGGTAACAAAACTTAGCCCCTTAAGGAAGCAAGGAAACAATAACAAAGACAACTGTATCAGATAACGATCCTCTGGCATATTCAATTACTTCATTTATTTAATTATATTTCACTCAATATTTACATTAGTTCATACGTAATCGTCGTGTCTATTCAATTACACAGCATTATGTGTTTATATATCTTCGAAACATAAGTAAATGCTTAATTCATCGTGCTCAATAAGTACGTATCTCTTGTTTATTTTATAAATGTTTTTGCAGCCCATTTTAGATATAGATATAACACAGGAAGGCTTAATATATATGCTTCTATTAAACAAAGACAGGCGTTTTCAAACAAACGTGTACTAGTCATATATTAATTAAACATTCTAAAATTCTAGGAAATAAAAAGAACATCAAAGTATAGTTGTCCAAACATATATGTCTTAGGACGGATATTAAGTAAGTACTGGAAGGTGTGGCTTAATATGCCGTTGGCGTGTCACCGTTAGATAAAGGTTTTATTGTCAATAATATGCATAACATATTGCTCACCGGTTTTCGAAAATTTTATAGAAATTATGAAAAATAATTATGTTAAATACTTTAAAAATGATGCATTTTCGTAAAAATCTTACCATGGATATTTTTCGGAATATTATTTACTTTTTTGTTTTTTTATCTTGCATATCTCGAGCACCTGGTTTCGCTTCTAGTTTTTTAATAGAAATTTGTGATGTTTCCTTTTTTAGTGCATAAATGTATATTTGGTTATTTTATCTGTGTGCGTCCCACGTTTTCCTTTTATTGCCCATGTCCATGGACTTACGGCTTTAGAATATCGTCTTGGTTTTTCGAATTATCTACTTTACAGTTGATATGGATTTAACCCTATAAGACGCCGTTTGTTGATATATATTTTTTGCAATACAATCATAAATAATTTAACGGCGTGCAGCAACTAGTTTTGAACAGGATGATTGATGTGTAGTTAAACTGTAAATTGCTTTTATAGCTAAACGAACTATTGTCTTGTTTATGAAGACAAATTTGATAATAATTTAAAAAAAACTTGTAGGAAATCTTTGGAATGTTTCTTTCAAAAGTACTTGGTATATTTAAATCTTCAATATATCGTTCCTTTGAATTAATGAAATGATAATCAGATAACAGCTACAAAATGGATCTGGTTGATTCATTGCTCAAATAAATAAATAAGAAATAGTATCAACAGAAAAAAAAGATATCTTTATAAACAAACAATAGCTTCATCAAAAAGTCACCACCAGATGAACTAGTAAAGTGAGACGGGCATTTAGAAATTACGTCAAACCAACAAAATTGGTGAGAGGACCTCGCTCTTGACCCGAATATAAGCATCAAATCAACCGTCATCAACGGACTCCAAAATGACTTTAGAAAAGACAAGACCTCAATAAATCAAAGCTCTGAAGCCAAAGGGATGGGGGAAATCATGGTTGGAATGATGGACAAAATACACACTCCAACAATACTATAAAATAGTTTTATAAATAAACTTGACGTTGTTTTCCAAATGGCTGGGCCATACTTATAAAGGGTGTATTCAACATATTTTTAACACGCAGTTTTATGCTTTGTTGCACGGTGATAAACTTTATACAAAATGCAAGTGATAAACATTATACAAACAACTGTTTCACATTAACATTTTCAAAATAAGTCATAGCCAGTATTTTTGAGTGTGCCGTAAAACATCAGTGTAAAATCGCCTTCCAACGTGTTCTGGCTTTGATTCATTTAATACCTTGATATGTTGCTAGTCTGATCTAGGGTAAACTACAACAGTAATTTTAGTTTCCGGATAAATGCTGGTTATAGAACGGAATCAAATTAATATCCTTTTGGTAATCATTAGAAACAAGATGAAATAACACTCTGATGCCCATACACGGGGAAAGCTTCTACCCCTTCTACTACTCAAAATAACCTAAATGCAGGAACCTTTGAAAACAATGCATCATTCTAACAAAAAATAATGATTTATTAAAAATGAAACCGAAATATTTTCTAACGAGTTCCGACCTCTCAACTTTGGGAAACGTAGTCATATTTTTCTTGCGCACATATTCGATTAAACAAATCTAATCATGGTCAAAGGACGTTGATGACTCTGTTTGAGGAACTTCCCCGGGTGTACTTGATTGCTCTGTCATGTCAACCAATGTTCTCTCGCGTATTCTAGATATCAAAGTTCGAATGCCTTCTCTAGCTCCCGGTCGCAAGTCACTTTTATCATTGTCTTTAAAGTATCGAGATGTATCTAAATCCTCGTCCGATTCATACACCGATTCAGTAGGTTGTCTCTTCTTGTGAGCAATGTTCATTGATTTTGCTGTGGGAGGAGGTTTATTCATTTTCCTAAATCGTTTGATTTGGTCATTTAATTGTTCCTTTACGGATGGGGCGGCTCTTTTTTTATTCGTTATGGAAGTTTTTCTTGATGCACCAAGTGTTTTGCTTTTCTTGGTTTCTTTACACGCAGGCGTTGAACGTATTTTGGGAAGTTCACTTTTATCAACAACATTCGTGACTGTGCAAGGTCTATTTTCATTCACGTACTCGTTTAACCTGATTTCATTGTTAGAAGACACGTTTGGAAGACGTAACTCAGGAGCAGATAACCTCACAGGCGGCGATGCATCGTAAATAAATTTACTTTTATCTTCAGTCAACTTTGTCTTGGATGCACTTGGAAGCTTAGAACTATTCACAACTTGTGGTACCATGTTTGGTTGTTCATTATGTGTCGTCTTACCAGCACTTGGAATGTTGTCTTTGTCTCCTTTCACCAGTGAACGCTTTAGATCACTAATACTGAAATTCAACACATCACAATTAGATGACACATGCTCCCCACTTTTTGCCACATCGGATACTTCGTCCGTCTTTATATTTGGTAAAAATGAAACTCCTTTCCTAGTACGTTTCTTTCCACGTTGTGCTTTTCTTGTTCCTGGTCGACTGACATACGGCAAATCAAATTTTTCTTTGTCATTATGATTTACAGGTTTACTTACAGATTGCTGCAGAGAGTTCTGTGTAAGTTTAGAGAAAACATTGTTTGATACATTTGGAAGAAGCTGTTGTACATTTTGATTTCCTTTAGAAGTTACAGTACTAACGCGGGATAAACTATCAACACTTTTCTTTATTGTTTTTGTTGTAGATTTAGGTTTAACATCCGTTTTCGTTTTAGCTGGTTTGGGTTCTTTAACTTTTTTCTTTTCTTTCTTACGTTTTGTTCCCTTCGAAGGTTTAATTGGCGCTTCTGGCTGTGACACATGCGTCCGTAATGGCATTATTTTACCACCTTTTTGCAGTTTTGCTTCATCTAATTTCGAAAAGTCGGTTAAAGTAACTTCTCTTAGAAGCAGATCTGATTCAACTTTAGCGTTAGTCTCATCATCCCTAGTTTTTATTTTAGCAATAGAAGTCGCATTTGGCTGACCTGTAGTAGGTTTGTCATAATATTTTTCTAAAATAGTACCCTTCACTAAATCACTGGCTAGGTAAGAGCTTCTTTTGAACTGAATTTCTGGTTTAGGTTCAATTACTCCGACATATTCCTCCGATTGCTTAATTTCACTGTGTTCATTTGGCACTGAAACACTTTCTGCAGGTGTTTCTTGTTCTACGTTTTGTTCTTTGTTGCTGTTATCACTACTTAGTGTGTTAACATCAAGTTGAGAAGTTGACTTGAGTTGTAAAACTGCATTTTTCGTTGCTATGTTTAACACAGGATCATCTGTAACGGATTCAAGTGACTTTTTCAGTTCTGCGTGGTATGAAATTGTTTGGTCAGCATTATTTTCGATTGACTCAGATTCTGCAGCAACTACTTTGGATGATTCAGATATTCTCTTAACATCAAATAATACCGGTCGAGACGACACTGCATTCAAATCAGCTATAAGAACACCGGGAGATGGCGACATGCTTGTTTCCTCAATGTGATCATTTGTAGACAAATCGAGAAATGGTGGCACACGTGTTGATTGCACGTGGATCATTTTAGGTTCTGGTGATGCTGAGGCTATTTCTCCACTTGAATCGTTTGATAATTGCGTATAAATTCCACTATCAGATGCGCTGTCGCTCCTTGGCGTCTCCGAAAGATTTGTGTTTGGTTCTTGTTCTTCTATTTCAATTTTTGTTTCCTCTTCATCATTTTTGTCCAAGTGTTTTATTTTAGTTCGTGGCGATTCTTTGGCCGAAGGTAAAAACATGCTTGGCCATGGTCCTTTTCGTACCTTTGTTAAGCTATTAAGTGTTCTATTCATTCCGCCCCGTCGATCCCTATTGAGTCCCGAAGGTTTAAACTTGGATGCAGCTGGGCCAGATGAAACTGACTTAACAACAACTGCATCTGTGAGTTTCTCTACCGGTCGGATGTCATTTCTGCTTAACAATACCTCATCACGTTTTGACCATGGGGTGCTATAACCAGATTTGTTGATTTCCCTGTCGGATGTAGGGTATGCAGTGATGTATTCTTCATTTGCTTCCAACTTTAATTTTGCCACGACTGTGTCCACATTGATAGTAGATACGTGATCATCAGAACATACTTTAACCATCTCTTCTTGTTTTGTCTCTTCTATGTTGTGTGAAAGGTTTGACTCTGGATGGGAGAAAATGGAGTCGTGTGAAGGCTGGGTCATTTCCATGTTGGATATATGTACAATAATTTTAAAGTATTTCAGTCAGTAACGTTACTTTAAAGAAAACGAAAACTCGAAAACAAGAAACAGTTTAATGATATGAAGCAGTTAACAAAAGAGCAGAAATATACAGTATGTATGTTATATTCGTGTATATAAACAGTTTAAATGCGATTCATTTTCTACATTATACTATAATTTGGCCACTCCTCGTATGTACATCGAACAAGTAGTTTTAAAATTGACGGCCATACATATTTTTCAAGTAAAATATACAATATATAAAGCTACCTCCTTACAATAGAGAAAATTAAGAACATTAGTTTATGAAAAATATAGTTTTTATCCACACTGAATATTCTCTTGATACAAGTAAAGAAGATAATTTTGTATTCCATATACAGATATCAAGACAATGTCTGTGCATATAACTAACATCTGGTACATTATGATTACAGAGTCTTTATCATCTACGAAAACACAAGGAATTCAGAAACAACTTTCCAACACGCTATGACAGGTATAAGGGATGCGTCCAATATGCAGGCTTGGTAAGAGTTGTTGTGTTTTGGATATCGGAAAATCACAGTCACTTGGCGAAAGGTCATCTGGAATAGTGGACAAAGCAGGCACAGCAGAGGAGTTCTACGTTCTTTTCAGAATGCGTAGTGGATAGAAGGTTCCAATTTACAACATGGGCCAATCATTGGACCGGATATAAAATGATGGTGGTGTTTTCGGATTGGTGGTTGGGGATACACGGGAAAATACCGGTTTTGCCGAATGGTAGATAGGATACGGGCACGAATTAAAATGGAAAGTTGGTTTGCAGTATGGTAATTGGTTGAACATCAATGAAATAAGAGACAATGGTGTTTTCGGTTGGTGGATTGAGGAGAAACGGAAACGACCGGTTTAGCGGAATGGTAGATATGACACGGACACGATATTTGAATACAAATTAGGTTTGCGGTATGGTATTGGTTGAAAATCGAAATTAGATAAGGAAATGGTTTTTCAAGATGATGGGATGAGGATAAACGTAAAACGGCCGGTTTTGCGGAATGGTAGATAGGATACTGGTACGATGTTGGAATAAAGATGTGGTTTGCAGTATGGTAATTCGTAGAGCATAAGATGAGGATGAAAGCTGATTTTCTAGGAGGATGTGAACAGACATTGGGTATAATCATACAAAAAGAGGCTATGTGGAAATGGTTCAGCGTAAAACGGGAGCAGTCAACGGATACGTAACATTTAGGAAAGGTAAGGAATAATATAATGGTAAAACTCTCGATTTTTTTAGAAGCAACAGCATAAGAAATAACATTTATATAAGCACTGTTTCATAGTCCAATAGCATATTGATGTGTGCATAAACAATACATTAATAAGGCCATATCTAACAAGAATGAAATTCTACATTTGCATCATTTCCAACACTATGCCAAAAGTTATTTTATCATATTATGCAAATCTTTCGCATCTATAATATTTTTCTGCTCGTCAGTCTGATTAGTTAGATCGGTCATGACTAATGGCGGCAACTTTCTCTGACTATTATCAACTTTCACATCCAACGCGTCGTGTAGCCTCTGTACCGAGTCTACTTGCGGTTTTGAACTGCTCGTCACCACGAAACCATTTCCATTAGCCTCCTTTTGATGTGTGGCTATAACACCATTGTCACCATTTTTATGAATGTCCTTTGATTTTGTTCGCATACCTGTGTCGATAGGAGCTGTTCCAATTGGATCTACCCTCTCTTTTTTCTTCTTCCAGATACAGAAGGCAACAATGAGGATTGCCAGAATAATGAGCACCAGAAGACCAGCTACAACGCCAGCCACGAGACTGGCAGACGATACTGCCGTGGAAGCAGCCGTCGTGGTGGCGGGCACTGCAAATAACATCAGTAAAAGTTTTATATTTTTATCAAAAAGTAAACGTTCCAGTTATAAATTGAAGAGGTTGTTTTTATTTAACATGATAATGTTACATACAGGCACATGTACAATAATTCAAGCTAATAATATGAATGTTATTGGTAAAAGGATATTGTTTTCATCGGTTACAATATGTGAATTTAAATATTTTCTATTTTCTCAATATATTTTTAAGAATATTTGAATTTATAGCATGTATCAAGAAACTTTATTTCTTTTTATTTAATCCTCAGTATATATTTCATGAATTGAGTCAGTGATTCGGAAAACATATTATTCCACGAACATTTATAAACGTTACGTAAGGTATAACGTATACAAAAATCAACAAAAGCTTCTTCTCGTATGATCTCCTTAAAAGCAAGTATAAAATAACATGATCAGTACCGTCGAGTTAGTTATATATGAAAAAGATATTTTGCTAAAACATCAACAAAAAATGCCTAATAACGAGCTGGGTTTTACTTATTCTACTTTTATTAAGATGCTAAAAACATAACCTCTTGCTGTACGTATGTGTACACACAATTATTGTTTTTACTCAATATGTGAAATGCCCTTTTCCTTTAGTTTACATTTATTTAAACAATCTTTTTCATATAGAAAATATAGATATTAAAGTATCATAAACACACAAGTATTGATACACACACAACACAAAGATTGAATACTCACCGCATGTCACTGAAGAAAAATAAAGAAAAACAAGAAAAATGTTACAAAGATATCTCACGAATACTTATTAACAAATTTTTGTGAATTTGTAAAAAGATATTTTTTAAAATGTATTATACTTCATCAAAATACAAACACAAATGAACTATTCCGTTAATAAGAATTACACGTTATATAATTTAAAATCATTAACAGAGCATAGTGCTACAATTGTGTATTGAGTGTAACTCCAAGGTATTCAACTCTGATTCTGTATAAGAACAATGAACTTAAAATACATAAAGCAATTAAAAGTACTTTAATTATTGTAAATGTTTATTGTAAGATTGTTGAATAGGTAGGTGACTAACCTCGGTTAAGAATAATCTTATTTTAATTACTTTTTCTCTTAACTGTTTTTAATAATGTACGCTGTATTTGAAGTACAGAAGCCATTTTTATAATGAAATTATAAAATAATATTTCGCATCAATCTCTACCAGTTGTCGTTCCTTTCCCTCACATACATGTAATTGAGGGAAAGGACCGACAACTCTGGAAAGAGATTGATTTTGCATACATTTAAAGTAAACGTTACAGTTACACTTTGTTGTAAGTTCTTTATGGTTTTGAGATAGATGTAACTTACCACTGGCCAGTAAAGTGAGGTTACTACCTTGACCAGGAACGTATGTAGAGGTTTGGTTACTATAACAGTCTTTGGGAGACTCGGTAGCATACACATACCCATTACTGGACTCTGCAACCTAAATATACAGTAAAATAACAAGAATGTTATACAATGGACACATGTAAAAGTGTGTGGAACTCTTTTAAAAAATTTAGGTAGTAAATATGTGACTCTGATACATTGTTTTTGCTCGTTTTATATATGATAATGATTATTAGTCTTGGGAAGATACCGTAGAACTGGTTATTTTCGCTTGGAAATAAATTTCGCGTTTACGCGGGGTATGTATGGAAGCGCGAAAATTAGATTCATATAACCATGTATACGGTAGTTAAAACTATATTAAACTCTGATCACCAGCTTCAGAAAAAATACAAAAATAAAACATATTTAAACCAAGCTACTTCATAAGCAGAACTTTTAGACTATATGTGGAAGGATATCTTCATACTTACATAACAAGTAAATCTGTATTTCGTGCTTTCATCGGTTGAATTGTCCATGTTATACACGTGCTGATAATGAACGTTCCCAGAAGAACTTGTGTACACACATGTCAACTCTCCTCCGGCTGCAAAACAGATATGTAAATATTCAAACTAACGAATAACACAGACAAAATCATAAAATGTTCGCTTCCTTGACAAGTTACTTTATCTATATCCCTAAACAAAAAGCTAATAAGGCACAAAGGAAAATGTTGACGGCAGAAAAATAAGTTTGCGGGCCGAAAAGAGGATACATGAAGCATATTTGCCACTCCTTTGATTTGTCATTCTGTTGCCGGAAACGTAAATACTGTATAAATCATATACTTACTAGAAAATGCCATTGTGGTTGAACACGCTGTTAAGTTGAAACTCATCTTAGTAGTGTCACTACAGACATCTAGAGATCCGGACATGTTGGCACAATCCGATTCTCCATAGGAATACGAGAACTTTCCCAACAATGGCTCAGCGCAAGTA
>JAUMGZ010232968.1:0-10959 GCA_032359645.1 Pododesmus macrochisma
ATTCGTATGCACCCCAGATCGCACATGTGCCATGACACCCGATTTCAGTTTCTTGCAAGCTTCTTTTGTTCTCGTTATTGAACACCGGTTCCCACTTAACAAAACACCAACATGTACAATTTCGGGTAACACAGGAATGCTCACATTATATAATACTATTGGACTCATCAATTGAATATGCCTTTTCTGTTTGCTTTTCTTAAAATATACAATATTACTTTTAGTTGCAGAAAAAGAAAATCTCCATTGATTACTATACTCCTCACACATATAAACCATCTTTTGGAGGTCAACATACTTGGTCGAAATAAGACAAATATCATCAGCCTGGGTTGGAGAATTCACACGCAGATCTATAATAGTGGCACCACAGTTACTTTTCTCTAATTTGTTCAACAATTCATCAATAAAAACGAGATAAAGTTTCGCAGAGAGACTACTTCCTTGACGAATCCCACGTGACATATTTACTTCTTTTGATAAAATTCCATTACATAATATCGAACTTTTCATATCAGAGTACATATTACAGAAAATTCTCCAAGTTTTTGAGTTAATACCTAAGTTATATAATTTGTACAGAAGACCCTTATGCCAAACGGTATCAAATGCTTTATTGCTATCTAAAAATGCTACGAATACATTATCATCTTTTTCTAAATTATAATTTATACATTCCTGCAAGTTAAATGACGTACATAAGCTACAAAGTTTCTTTTGATAAGCCGTTTGTTGTCCATTTGGAAATGAATTAGAAGCCAAAACAGACCAGATTTCAAGTGCTAACGAATATCTAATTATATTAAAAAAATATACAGACCAGATTTCAAGTGCTAGCGAACATGTTATTATATTAAATAATATATAGACCAAATTTCAAGTGCTAGCGAACATCTAATTATATTAAATAATATATAGACCAGATTTCCAACAACAAAATTAAAACATCTACACATACAGTTGAAGTAAATTTATTTATATGATATACTCAAACATACAACGAATATTCGGGGTGCATATTCTTTTCTTTTTAAGTTACAAAAGGAACAAAACTTATATAATACATACATTCAAAATTATGAAGACCATACGTACGATGGTGCTAACGGTTTAAAATGCACAAAAACAATAGTTTATTTACAAGGAGAGAGAACTGCATAAAAGTCACCGGAAGTAAGAGTAGTTGACATAAACAAATAAAATTTCAAAATTTGGTTGAAGCCGTGAATAAAAGACATATAAAAGACAGTAAACATTATATAACAATATATACCACTCATTAAATAAAGATGTTAAATTTTTAACAATGTACACAAGTAATAACGTATCCATACGTATAACAAGAGTGTCTCTAAGCGTCCTTTTAGGTGCAAATTACTAAGTAAAGGCCAAAATAACATTTTCACAAATGAATAGTGGAAGTCCCTATACGGTCGACCAATGCACAAAAGAAGTGACATATTGAACTCTCGGTAAGAAATAATGTTGCTGAAGTAATTTGGAAATTACGTTATGGTACATCAGAGACGGAAAGGAAAAACGTACTACAGAAGACGAAAACTTATCATATTTCCTTCTAGGTTTCAATGAATGTTCGTTCAAGAAAATATTGATAATTAAAATGGTGGAGAACGGTAGTAGTAGTGATAACGGCATTGTGTTGTGTTGTTTATCAACTCCCGGGGGAAATCAGCCTCAACGTTATGAGCCCGTACTGATCAATGTTAACTCGATTACGTGTTCAACAAAATGATTAAACTGCGATCGCCGCCCAATATGTCGGCTAGGTCCACCTGCTTCTAAAGCAGAACACAACGTTCCGTGGTTACTGCGAGTCAAAAGCTTGTCCTCGGGGGCTTCAGTCTGATTAATGGTAGCGAAATAAGGAGAGAAAGAATGCACATCGACATTTCGACAAGTGATTATGGTTGCACGAATCTGTCGGTTGACGTACACTCAAGCCATTTTGTCATTCTCTCGGACACATACGACCAAGCCAAGACGACAAATTACACACGTAAGGACAGTGATGGCGGTGGAAGCGTTAATCCGCCGTCTATTGGGAGTGCTACTGTAAGCGTTCTCCCTTCAGACTGTACCTCTTCATAGTTGTGTCTGTAACAAACAAACTTACTTCGTTCACTCTCAATGGGTTCACATAAAATCACAGCTAAGTGAATTTACATCGAGTTATGGTTATTAGTAGCCATTTTCTCTTGTTTATGTCTTGTTGAGTTTCGATGATAAGTCAGAAACTAGAACCTTTTTAAAGGCTAAACTTTTTAAATTTGAAACCGGATGAAGGGACAACTAGACACAAATCTAATTAAAGAGCTAATTTTGTTTTGTTTTGTAAAATTTAGAATGTTAATCTACATTCCACCCTTTTTCCAGACAGCATGCCACATGGCAGTTGTCATTAACAGATTACTAACAGGAAGTGTCTCATCGTGTTACGGCGCATGTGTATTACAGCTATAACTTTTCACAAATACAGTATGAATCGACCAACAGTTTACTTTACTTCCACTTAAACCAGTAAGCAGGACAAGCACATCGAATATCACTAAAATGGCAACCAAATCATGGCCGTAACTAGGGTATCGTAACAACCAAGGCAGGGGGTCTTGGGCGCCTATAGGCCGCCAGTTGGTACAGGGCGTAGTCTTCATAGGTGTTTATGGGGCGAAGTCCCTGGAAGCTCCGGGGTTTTTGGTGTTTTCAAGAGTTGAAATGACGCTCAAATTAGAAACAACGAACACTTTTTGAAATTTCAGTCGAGGCACATTGCCTCGGCTGCCTCATCGGTAGTTACGCCATACAAACACTTGTACTAAACACCTAGTTGTGAACTCATTCAATTCAAGATTAATTGTACGTACAATGTGTTATTACTTGCAAGTATTAGTTTCCAGAGTTCTTACCTAAAACTCAATGATGGTTGGTTGTATTTCATCATAAGTTCGATGGCAGTAAAAGGTGAATGTCATTGAGAGTCGGGCAAAAGATCGCCAATCACACGTCGTGATGCGAGATTCAACTTAGTTTAAAATGACAGAAATAAACCTTTGATAGCTTGAACTTCACTTTGTTCGATCAGAACATAGTTCCATTATTTCGTATTTCTGAGTATAATGCTATTGGTTTGGATCAAATCTCTAAAACAAACAAATATTATGCAATGTCATCCGAATTCGGAACCTTCAGTCAAAATCACTACAACAACAACATCTGAGCTGATATTGCCACAATCAATTACTTTATTTAATAATCAAAATAGTACATTTATATGTACAAAAGGACGCAATGACAAAGAACATACTTCAAGATAAACTGTACGACGTATGTCTGAACAACAATGTGTTCCATTCCAATAAATATTAAAAGAGAATTTGAAAAAGATGAGAAAATTTTATTTTATTGCCTGTTTCCACGAACATCAAAACCTATTTTCTATATCTTACTTAAGATCTTACCAGCCTATTTAAATTAATATCTTTTTTTTTTTGCTTTATATATATCAACATTTAATTTTTACTTTTTACAAAAAAAATGTTTTTCCTTGAGCGATTGTAATTATTGAAGTTCTAAAAATACAAATGATTTGCAGTAATTTATCATACTTTTCTTAAGTCACCAAGACTCATAACGTCCATTATCACTTACATCTAACATATATCCTAATGTCTTGCTAAAACATTTATTTCAAAAATAAGAATTTTTAGTTGCTAATAATGGCAATATGAATCAGGTATATTTATGTGGATTGTTTGGCATGCATGGTCCATTACCTCGAGTAAGTGTTATACTGTACAGTTAGGATATACGGAAACCGTTAGCAGACGACCAGTATTAAACAGGGTTTGACTTTTAAGTTTTTAAATTACTTTCATGAATTGTTTACTATAATTTTTTACACCAACAAGAGATGATTCACTTAATGCTTTGTCCTTAAAGTGTGTTTATAGTCATACATACTTGCCAACTTTTTTTTTTAAAATTTTCAAGTGGGGGAGATAACGCATAGCAAAATCTTAAAATGTCTTTAATATCTATATACAATTCCCTATATGACAAAATAGTAGTTTAAACTGCTTCATTTAAGCAGTTCTCTGCAATACACTAAGTTAAAGCAAGTTGATAAGCAAGGTTTAGGAATTATACTGATGTCAAAAGGGAAAATTGTGTGTGAAAAATAGGGAGACTCCCTCCTAAATAGGGAGAGTTGGCAACTATGGTCATATAAAGTTGATCGGGGTCGTGATACTAAATAAACTTATTTCCCTGTTTCCGAGAAGTCTCTTGCATTGTCATTCCGAATTTTTTTATATATATATTTTAATTATGATGGGGATTTTCACAAACATAAGTATTGGGGTTACGTTAGTTAACCAGTTTACCAGTTAAAAAATCAAAATACTGTTTTAGAAAATCATAAGTACATATCCAAGGACAAAAAAGGGAGTGGTGTATTTATAAGCATTGTGATAGTTTCCCTCTAACAAAAGGTAAGTTCGTTTCCCTAAAATATCTCATGGTTTTCAAAATTGGATTTTAGTCAAACTTGTTATGTTTGCTCTTCAGTTTAAAAGAACTATATCAGATGTTAGGTTACATATTTCATAGGTCAAGGCCACTGTTACTGAAAAAGAAATGTGTGCTTTACCCCACGATATCTTTAGTCCAGTTTGTTGGATTCGAGCCAAAACGTTTATGTTAAATACCCGCCAGAAAAGGAATAAATCTGTTTTACTCGTTAATTACCACGGTCACTCTTACTGAAAACAGCAATGTGTAATGGATGACTTTTGTTCTGTTGGGTTTATTCCAGTCACAATTGGCATCTTGGCTTCCTGTTCAAAAAATAAAAACAGTTTTGTCTATGGTCGTTAAGCCTCACATGTAGTAAAGTCATTGAACAGTTCATCAATTCGGCATGCGATATTACTAAAGACAGGTTACCTTGACCGTACATTAAGTAACCTGTCTAGACATTAAAGGATAGCATTCAATTATCGCAAGCCTGTATTCGTCATAATCTTGTAATGTAAATTAAAGGAATGCAAACGTGTATCTGTGAGATAATGTTACGAAACAGTTGCGACACTGAAGAAACGATCGGTCAACGTTGTCCATTTACGTATTATGTCAGACACTCGTAACAGAGGTATATACGAGATCACAAATTGTTATAGAGCAGATTAAACCATACCAACTACGCAGAACATCGTTGTTACTTTATTACACATATTCAAATGACATTAATCACTTTTTGATACAGCGCGTAACGGCCTAGTATGATCTATAAACATAGTCATCAATGTGATATTCATTCTACCATGTTGAATTGGTCAAGTAAAAAAGAGGAGAAAAAGATAGCTTCAGTAGACTCATTGAACAGAGTAACCATTTACTTCACTTTATAGTGACTTGTGAAACAGCGTCACGGGAACATCTCCTTATGCGTCGCATGCTTGACATTGGCTTGTGCAATAAGACTGCGTCACATGATTGAAGTTGGCTTGTGTCGCAGGACTGCGTCGCAGGCTTGAAGTTTTCTATCGATAAAAAAAATGCGTCGCAGGCTTGAGATTGGCTTGTGCAACAGGGTTGCGTCGCAGACTTGATTTTGGCTTTTGAAATAGGACTGCGTTTGCACGCTTCAGATTGTTTTGTACAACATGGTTGCTTTGCAGGTTTCAGAATGTCTTGTACAACATGGTTGCTTTGCAGGTTTCAGATTTGCTTGTGCAATAAGACTGCGTCGCAGGCTTCAGATTGGCTAGTGCAATAAGACTGCGTCGCAGGCTTCAGATTGGCTTGTGCAATAAGACTGCGTCGCAGGCTTCAGATTGGCTTGTGCAATAAGACTGCATCGCAGACTTGACTTTTTCTTGTGCAATAGGACTGTGTCACATGCTTGAGATTGGCTTTTAAAATAGGACTGCGTTTGCAAGTTTAAGATTGTCTTGTACAACATGGTTGCTTTGCAGGTTTCAGATTTGCTTGTGCAATAAGACTGCGTCGCAGGTTTCAGATTGGCTTGTGCAGTAAGACTGCGTCGCAGGCTTGACTTTTTCTTGTGCAATAGGACTGTGTCGCAGGCTTGAGATTGGCTTGTGCAACAGGGTTGTGTCGCAGACTTGATTTTGGCTTTTGAAATAGGACTGCGTTTGCAGGCTTCAGATTGTCTTGTGCAATAAGACTGCGTCGCAGGCTTGACTTTTTCTTGTGCAATAGAACTGTGTCGCAGGCTTTGGATTGATTTGTGCAATAGGGTAGCGTCGCAGGCGTTAACCACCACTGTGTTATCACATCAGTATCTGTTTCCTGTGGTATTTCCTAACGTATTCCCCTTTTAGTTACCAATGTTCTGAAATAAAAGTGTAAGCAGCGGTGTAGGCGTAGTGTTGTAGTTAATTCACTGTTGTTTAATATGGAATCATGGAAAATACGTTAGGACCTAATAGTGTATGACCTTGGTTATAAAAACAATATGTATATTGTAAATAAAAAGAAAATCTTTTTGCGTATAACAACTTCAATAAGTTAAATTCATAAAAGGTATCCCGTCAAGCAGGAAACCGTTACAAGTTGATATACTAATAACGCCATAATGGCCACACGAGTCAAGAGGAAACCGTTACAAGTTGATATACTAATAACGTCATAATGACCATACGAGTCAAGAGGAAACCGTTACAAGTTGATATACTTATAACGCCATAATGACCACACGAGTCAAGCAGGAAACCGTTACAAGTTGATTTACTAATAACGCCATAATGACCACACGAGTCAAGCAGGAAACTGTTACAAAGTGATATACTAATAACGCCATAATGACCACACGAGTCAAGCAGGAAACCGTTACAAAGTGATATACTAATAACGCCATAATGACCACACGAGTCGAGAGGAAACCGTTACAAGTTGATAAACTAATAACGCCATAATGACCACACGAGTCAAGCAGGAAACCGTTACAAGTTGATATACTAATAACGCCATAATGACCACACGAGTCAAAAGGAAACCGTTACAAGTTTATATACTTATAACGACATAATGACCACACGAGTCAAGAGGGTTAAACATCAAAAAAAGTCTGTCAATTCAATATAACCGAATTTTCTTTCTATTTCTTATAGGCATGCAAAATGAACGGAACTATAACACGTTGCTCCGGGCTCATATTTAAACTACAAACACACACATCATAATTAAGTGATAAGTGGTTAAAAGTCAGCGTCTTTTCCCAATCACATCAACCTGTTTATGAATGGTGTTTGAACATTTGCTCCAAAATTCACCCAGACTCAAAAGCAATCAGTGCCGATTAAGGAAACATAAACCTAAAGGAATGCAATTCGTTTTTCGATAAATGTCGATTTTAAAATATAGATTTTATCAGAAAGAACCAGTTTCCTTTGATGAGAGACTTAAATTATTTTATATGTGTGTATACATCCGCTCGTTATAAACGCCGCTACGTGATTGCTGCATTACGTGTGATCTTACAACAGACTACTTGCGTGAGATTTTCCTGCGAAATTCTCTTATCGAGTTTTATGGATTACATGAAATCTCTTTATTGTAATTAAAAAACGTGAAATTAAATTACATACAAGATATATCCAATTGAGAAGGGTATAGATTAGCTGTAAAGGGAAGTTATCCCTCGATAAGTTCGGCCGACCAGATAAATCCAGTACAATCTTAAGATTCGCTGATAATGTTTTATATGTAGATCTTAACTGCACCCAAATGAAAGCAATATTGATTTAATCAGACAATCCAAAGAGATTTAACTATCACCAAAGAGATAGTTAGTACAGGCGAACACGTTAAAATGATCAACATAGATAATATATATGATTTCACAAACACTCGCTATAGAGAAGTCATACGTTAGAAAGGGGGATTAATCCGAACTAGACTTTGGGTAATCATATGACATTTAACTTACCTCATATCGATTTCAACTTTAACTATTTTGTAGAAAGCTTGGGTAAAGTATTAAGATAGCCATCATCTCAAAGTATAGATAGAGCAATTATTTAAATTACTTCAGGAGTAGTAGAAATGTCCTAAGTGGGTAGTGTTACCCAGAAGAATAACACATCTAATTTTTGTGTTTAAATAAGAATTTTTATCGTTTTATAATGTTTTATCACATAATTTTGACGCACATTTAATTATTAAACATGCATTCGAGAGATTAAGCACACCTTTTATTTTTCCGTAAAAATCGAATTAAGGAAAATTATTTAAGGCGTTGACATAAAAAATAATCATGCCATGTCAATACTGAAGGGTCTCCCTAGTTTATAAATACCTTGACCACCGAAAGGGAAGCAAAAATATGGCTGAAATAGCACACCTCGTTTCACCCCTTTTAAATAATTTGATTGTGTTGATCATCGTGAGATAATGCTACACAAACCTTCCATAATGATCATACATTAACCATATAATTCAACATAGGATCATGTATTGATATTTTACAAAAAATGAAAATAATAGATGAAAACCAACAATGGCAAGGAAAGGACAATAACATGTTAAAAAAGGTAATAATTGCAAAACTGAGAACTTTTTAACATTACAATGTATATGAATACAAATAGTATATTTAATATGAGGACCCTTGAAATCGACGTAACATATGTAGAGAATTATGATTGGACCTGACTGAGATGACAGGTTGTAGCTTTATTGTGTTAACATGTCTACACTGACGTATTTCATTCTTCATTGTGTAAATATATCGACATAAAACTCGACCAGTCTCGTTGTTTATCTGGAGACCCATATGAACGCCAGTTCCAACTGCGTGATGGGGTTACATGTACCTACAAACACAAGATGACGGTGCGGTTAATCATGAGTTAATTAGACAAAAACAATTTAATATGTCGCGGCAAAACACCAGTTTAACTTATCACTCAATAATTGTACACCAACTGTACATTCTCCAGGGCTACGTTATATTGCTAGTTTCCTTTACATGTATTTGAGATGGAATCATTGAACCTTTGGGTCTCGTTTTCTTAAATTTAATTTTTGAGCTGAATTTTGTGTAAATAGACAACATCACAGATTTGTATTTTGTTGTTTCCTCGTCGACTGCTTGATGTGTTCTCGTTACGTGTATCATTTACAGCATAACGACAGAGGAGCAACTGTCAGACGCCAAACACGGTACAATTAAAGACGTATTCACGACAAACTATGAACTGAGGGCAACCGATAAAACATTTACACGACTCGAATGATTCATCATATTTATCAATCGACCATAAGGAAAGCTACGAATTCTCCAAAGTTTAACTTTATTGTTTGTTTATGTGCGGATAAAAAGTCTTTAGTTAAGTGATTGCACCATAAAGGCGCCGCATGCTTCATCTTCAAATGACTGAAATAAAATAGGACAACTTTTAATATATACTTCATGTTATCTCATTGTAAAATGTATAGCAATTGTATTATTAAAAGCAAATTAAAATGCCAGCAATATGAATATGTTTTGTTAAATAAAACCCGATGTCGATAGGTGATTTGTGTGTATGATGGGTGTTCACCGCTTTCAGCGTCTCCGACATGACGGGTGGTATTACACGCATTCATCGCTTTCAGCGTCTCTTGAAGTTTTATTAGGACACTAGAGAACCCATAAAAAAAAATAACCCAGTGCCGAAATAAAAGAATTACAGTCTTTTTTGTGCAATTTTAGCATATCTACAAGCATATACGACCAGCCAAAGAAAAAAGGCAAATGATAAAAGCTAATAAATAAATGCTCAAGCTCCATTTTAGGTCTTTGCATACCGTGATATTCTGTGCAAAATGTGTTCAAGTGTTCTGATGCTCCATCACTGCTGTCTCTTAATATCAAGTTTGTCACCTTTCTTTACCAAAAATAGATCCAAGATTCTAAATTTCAGAAGCCAACCAACGTCGACGATTCATTTTTTGAAATTGTTATAAAGACCATTTAAGCAGTTGTTTTCAGTAGACTTGGTCATGTATGTGATACATTCAATTCACGATAACAAACGGGTAAATTATGCTGATATCACTCATGTTTATAAACTAAATTACTCGTCAGAACTTTTTGTTTTACTTAATTTTGGTTATTTAAGTAGTTGATATAAAAGATTTATAAATCTAGATGTAGTTAATCTTTGTTTAAAACACGACTTACGTGACTACAGGGGTGACATACTTCAAGTTTTGTATGTGAGTCAATGGGATATCATTTGCGAATATAATCTCTTTAAGGAAAAGTCAGTTTTAGGCGACTCTTTTTCAGACCTTTCAAGCTCAACCAAGCTTATTTGAATAAAGAAAGAAAGCAATCGTTGAATTAAGAAATGAAAATGGCTCATAATTATTGACAAGTTTATTGAACTGCTTTGACAAATTAAAATTCCTTGAAAGAATTTGCTTAAGTAAAGCATTCATGAGAAATTTTCAAACAATTGGGTTTTTTTTATTGGCCTTTAACGTCCCTTCAACTAATGGCTAGGTCATATCGATACGGTGCTTGCTTGTGACAATGCCCAGTGCGACTTTACAGTGCTGTCTCACTGAAATATTACCCCGCAGACCAGTGACATGATACCTCAATTGGTCACATTATCCTGACACCTAGCCATCCAGTCCTCTCCTACCCAGAAGTGCCGAGAGCTTAGTGGAGGACGTGAAGATTGCCTAATTTTAACATCTTAGGTTTGACGCTGTCGAGATTTAAACCCCCGCCTACCGGAACACAAATCGAACGCTCAACCAATGAGTCACCGCTCCGGTAAATTTTCAAATAAAACTACGGTAACCCACAAACTCAATTCAGGATTGTTCTTATCAATTGTAAGCAAATAATCACAGTATTGTATTGAAAATTTGTCGGCCTCGGTGGTGTAGTGGTTAGCACGCAGGATTTCTAATCTCTCGGAG